>CM040398.1:35419524-35473112 GCA_022702515.1 Ilyophis sp. 1 JC-2022
CTGTATCTTCTATCATATAGAATTTACACCACATGATTGCAACAATATCAACGAAGCCTACAGTACTCAATAAGCATAAGCACACACATACTGTCCCACCTCCACCAACAGTTCTATGATTCAGATTCTTCCATCAAACACACACACACACACACACACACAGAGTGATCAATTAATTCTGCGTATAGACCTATTGCAAATAATAATATATCAACCTGTATTTCCTATCATATAGGACTTCCACCAGCCCATTTCAAAAAGTGGTGGGGACATGTCTCCAGCGTAAATGACACCTATGGAGGCAAGACATCACTGTGCAAGACCATAAATGGATTGCATCCACTCTGTGGGGGAAACCAGAGGCTGCGGAGTGACCTGAAGCTGTGGTACGAACCACCCGCCCCAGCTACAGGCAAGATCCCACACCAGAGCACTTTTTTGACCACAGGCTCCTGGTGTGGATGCTTACCACCAGCGTAAGGTCAGGTTACTCTACCCAGAATGTGCTAACTGGGAGTGGCATTTATAAGAGGGTGCAGCAGGTCCTGGACATTGACCAGTGCTACCTTATGATTACCCGCAGGTTCACTGACTGCAGAGTAGCCCACCTGTCATCCAGAAAGAACGTAACAGCACATTAATGCAGAAAATTTGGGCAATTTCAGAACTGAGGCAACAGGGCACAGCCCGTACAAAGGACAGCGGCTGGAAAACATTAAAAGAAAAACCTGATATATAAATGGAACTTGCATTGTTTATACCCATTTGTAAATAATATTTGTTCAGTTTTTTTGTATTCAATCTCGACTATATAACAAATCTTTTGTACGTAACCTTTTTTAATAGTTCCTCTTTTGAATTGTTTGAGCATAATCTATGTATTAATATTTCATGTAATTTAATAAGATCTGACCCCGACTGGCCATTACACTGAAAAAAGGCAAAAAAGAAGGAGCATCTCTCGAAAGTATTTACCCAGATGATGTTTACTCAATGCAATAATTTAATGCTTAAGCTGTGAACACAAGAACAACACAAATATATCAGGTTTTTTGTGGAATCACTGTCCACAATTCAATTGAGTAAATCTAATGGATTTTTTTTAAGTGTATACTGTGTTTTCTTATTTAGTTATTTCAATAAAAGTGTTTAAATTCTCATGCAGTTGTCTGAATTGTTTAATGAAAGAGCCATTACTAATCAAAGCAACACATTGCGGCTACTTCATTAGAAACTACACTTTATTAATTTCTTATTTTTACACCATTTACATAGATGAAAGTAATAAAGTATGGAATAACAGGCAAACAGTTTGTATGATCCATCTAATCAGATTTCTATATGTCCCAGGCGAGGATCGAACTTGCGACCTTTGACTCCCCACCGATGTTCCCCTAAAAATGGAAAATGTCCTGATTTTCAATAATTCACCGTGTTTTAAAAAAAAAAATTCCTTCACAAAACACCAGACATGTGCACAAGAAGCCTAAACTCTTTCAATTTTTCTCTCTTCTCTTTTTTCCCCTCTTCTTTTCCCTTCTTTTTCCTCTTCCCCCTTCTCCCCCCTTCTTCCCTCCATTTTTTCTCCTTCCCCGTGCCACCAAGCCTATTGTTCCCCAGCCCATGTGGAAGTGGTAGAGCGCTCGCTTAGCATGTGAGAGGTAGCGGGATCGATGCCCGCATTCTCCAGCTCTGTATTTAGATTCCTCTCTGGCCTTGTCCCATTTTAAGCAAGAGAGAGAAAGCATGGGCATTTTCCCCTAAACCTAACCCTAACTCAAACGTTAACCCTAACCCAAAGTCTAACTCTAACTTTTTAGAATTTTTTTTCATTTATGTTTTTAGATTTTTTTATCTGAATTTTTTTCAAAATGTATTTCTAAATTTATTTTAGATTTATTTTTTTATTTTCTTTTTGAATTTATTTTTTTATTTAATTATTTTATTTTATTATTTTGTTTATTTAAAACTTCTTTTATTTTTATTGAATCTTTTTTGGATATTTTTTTTGTTATTTTACTTTTGAATAATTTGACTTTTGACTATTTTCACTCGGCGAATCAAACCTAACCCTAACTAATACTTTTGAATTTTTTATGATTTTCTTTTAGAATTTTCTTCAGAATTGTTTTATGATTACATATCTGAATGTTTTTTTTTTATTTATATCTGAATTTTTTTTCTGAATTTTTGTTTTAATTATTTTTTTATTTAAATATTTTATTTAATTTTATTATTTTGTCCAATTTAAATAAAAAATAAAAAATGTATGGAATTTTTTTGGGATTTTTTATTTTGTTATTTCACTCGAGACTTTTTTGAATACATTTATTTTTATCATAAATGTCTAATTACTGATTATTTTTCACTTATTTCACCGCAGTTATGAAGAAAATATAATTTCCCATCCACCGGAATCAAAAAATGGCACTTTTATATTTATGACTATTTTGGCCCTTTTTGGACATAATATAGTGTTACATTTTTTCATTTTCCCGAAAAAACATTTTTCATCATAAACGTCTAATAAGTGATTTTTTAAACTTATTTCACCGCAGTTATGAAGTAAATATAATTTCCTATCCATTACAATCAAAAAATGGCATTTTTATTTTTTTGACCATTTTAGCCCGTTTTGTCTTTTGTTTTTTTCCCAAAATACATTTTTCATCATAAATATCTCAAAACGTATTATTTTTCACTTATTTCAACGCAGTTATGAAGGAAATGTGATTTTCTATCCATCGGAATCAAAAAATCGCATTTTTATTTTTTTGACCATTTTGCCACAAAACACACTTTTCATCATAAATTTCTCAAAACCTATTATTTTTCGCTTATTTCAACACTGTTATGAAGGAAATATGATTTTCTATCCATCGGAATCAAAAAATAGCATTTTTATCATTTTGACCATTTTTCCACTGTTTGGACATAAGGCTATAGGCTTATGTTTTTTATTTTCGCCAAAAACACACTTTGCATCTTAAATATCTCAAAACGTATTATTTTTCGCTTATTTCAACACAGTTATGAAAATAATATGATTTTCTATCTATCGGAATCAAAAAATCATATTTTTATCATTTTGACCATTTTGCCACTGTTTGGACATAAGGCTATAGGCTTATGTTTTTTATTTTCCCCAAAACACACTTTTCATCATAAATATCTCAAAACGTATTATTTTTCACTTATTTCAACGCAGTTATGAAGGAAATGTGATTTTCTATCCATCGGAATCAAAAAATCGCATTTTTATTTTTTTGACCATTTTGCCACAAAACACACTTTTCATCATAAATATCTCAAAACGTATTATTTTTCGCTTATTTCAACACTGTTATGAAGGAAATATGATTTTCTATCCATCGGAATCAAAAAATAGCATTTTTATCATTTTGACCATTTTTCCACTGTTTGGACATAAGGCTATAGGCTTATGTTTTTTATTTTCCCTAAAACACACTTTTCATCATAAATATCTCAAAACGTATTATTTTTCGCTTATTTCAACACTGTTATGAAGGAAATATGATTTTCTATCCATCGGAATCAAAAAATAGCATTTTTATCATTTTGACCATTTTGCCACAAAACACACTTTTCATCATAAATATCTCAAAACGTATTATTTTTCACTTATTTCAACGCAGTTATGAAGGAAATATGATTTTCTATCCATCGGAATCAAAAAATCGCATTTTTATTTTGTTGACCATTTTGGCACTTTTTGGACATAAGACTATATAGTCTTATGTCTTTTTCTGATTGTCCAATAAAACACATTTTTCACCATAAATGTGTCTTTTTCTGATTGTCCAATAAAACACATTTTTTACCATAAATGTCTCAAAATGCATTATTCATGCCATTTTTTTATTCTAATGGGTTTGAAATTATATTTACTTCATAACTGCATTGAAATAAGTGGAAAATAATTCGTTTTAAGACAATTATGATAAATGTATTTTGGGAAAAAAACAAAAGACTATATAGTCTTATGTCCGAAAAGGGCCAAAACGGTCAAAAAATTAAAAAATGCCATTTTTTGATTCCAATAGATAGTAAATTATATTTACTTCATAAATGCATTGAAATAAGTGAATAATAATTAGTTTAAAGACATTTATGAAGAAAAATGTATTTTGGGAAAAAAACAAAAGAGTAGTCTTTTGTCCAAATGGGCAAAAATGGTCAAAAAATTTGAATATCGTGATAAAGTAAAATATTTTTTGTCACTCATGTCAGAAAGTGAAACTCATATATTATATAGATTCATTACACATAGTGAAATATTTCATGCCTTTATTTCTTGTAATTTTGATGATTATGGCTTACAGCTAATGAAAACCCAAATTCAGTGTCTCAGAAAATTAAAATATTACATAAGATCAATAAAAAACGATATTTTAAACAGAAATGTCAGCCTTCTGAAATGTATGTTCATTTCTATGCACTCAATACTTGGTTGGGGCTCCTGTTGCATGAATTACTGCATCAATGTGGCATGGCATGGAGGCGATCAGCCTGTGGCACTGCTGAGGTGTAATGGAAGCCCAGGTTGCTTTGATAGCGGCCTTCAGGTCGTCTGCATTGTTGGGTCTGGAGTCTCTCATCTTCCTCTTGACAATACCCCATAGATTCTCTATGGGGTTCATGTCAGGCGAGTTTGCTGGCCAATCAAGCACAGTAATACCATGGTCATTGAACCAGCTTTTGGTACTTTTGGCAGTGTGGGCAGGTGCCAACTCCTGCTGGAAAATGAAATCAGCATCTCCATAAAGCTTGTCAGCAGAAGGAAGCATGAAGTGCTCTAAAATTTCCTGGTAGATGGCTGCGTTGACTGTGGACTTCAGAAAACACAGTGGACATGGCACCCCAAATCATCCTGGCTGTGGAAACTTCACACTGGACTTCCAGCAACGTGGATTCTGTGCCTCTCATTTCCAAATCAAATGCAAAATTTACTTTAATCTGAAAAGAGGACTTTGGACCACAGAGCAACAGTCCAGTTCTTTTTCTCCTTAGCCCAGGTAAGATGCTTCTGACGTTGTCTCTGGTTCAGGAGTGGCTTGACACGAGGAATGCGACATTTGTAGCCCATGTCCTGGATTCGTCTGTGCGTGGTGGCTCTTGATGCACTGACTCCAGCCTCAGTCCACTCCTTGTGAAGCTCCCCAAATTCTTGAATGGATTTTGCTTGACAATCCTCTCAAGGCTGCGGTTATCCCTGTTGCTTGTGCACCTTTTCCTACCACACTTTTCCCTTGCACTCAACGTTCTATGAATATGCTTGGATACAGCACTCTGTGAACAACCAGCTTCTTTAGCAATGACCTTTTGTGGCTTACCCTCCTTGTGGAGGGTGTCAATGACTGTCTTCTGGACATCTGTCAAGTCAGCAGTCTTCCCCATGATTGTGTAGTCTACTGAACCAGACAGAGACCATTTAAAGGCTCAGGAAACCTTTGCAGGTATTTTGAGTTAATTAGCTGATTAGAGTGTGACACCATGAGTTTCCAATATTGAACTTTTTTACAATATTCTAATTTTCTGAGACACTGAATTTGGGTTTTCATTAGCTGTAAGCCATATTCATCAAAATTACAAGAAATAAAGGCTTGAAATATTTTACTCTATGTGTAATGAATCTATATATGAGTTTCACTTTCTGAAATGACAAAAAATATTGAACTTTTTCACGATATTCTAATTTTTTGAGCTGCACCTGTATACATATTTATATATATACACATATATATATATATATATACATATACACACACACATGTATATGTATATATATATATATATATATATATCTTTCTCACATGTTCTTCACTGAGAGAAAAACGAATCTCTACAGCTTTGTTTGTTGTTCTGTTTGAGATGGAATTACATTTTCCATGAGATTAAGTGTACTGTGCATGGATTCTGTTTGAATTAAAATCCTGTAAATAAGTAACAAGCTGTCCTGAATACATTGCATTACGGCCTGCTTTCCACTTGACAAGTGTTATAATCACACTCATGGGCCCATTGCAGCATGCATCGCATGAGGGTGCAAGTTGGGAGCAACACTGCAAAAACCAAAAAAAGAAGTCAAATCTAAACCATTTTAGTCTCATATTTAGACATAAAATCTTATATCTGATAAAAAACCGCCTTCGACGTAAAAAAAAAAGTCAAGTTACTCACGCATATGAGAGCCTACAGAGCGCTGTCTACAAATAAACTAGCTCTTTTCCAAAGTAATGCTATCCAAACTTTCCTAAATTATTTAATGCAACTTGTCCCTGTGTTCCTTCATGTGAAGAGATTGTGTCTCATGGATCAACTATTGATTTCAATGAATGTTTTAACAGTTGATGAACAAGTACACTACAGAAAGGATACGGTTATACTTTGTTGGCAAGTTTACTTTAGAAAACATACAGGTTTTAAAATGTTAACTGCTGCTACAGATTTCTTTACAATTCACAGAGACATTTATATCAAGAAACATCATGTACAAGAGAAAGGGGGGATGATTAATAAATTCAGATAAAAATGAGTAATATGTTTACCTAGAAAAAAGCGTACATATAGTTTTTACAAATGTATCCAGACATGTTTGTGGGTCAGATGATGGCAAATAAGTAATAGTACCAATTTTCTTACCATAATAGTAGTTATGACAAACAGAATTTTGTGAACACAAGGATATCTATAATCTGTAGAACCACACAGGTTTTGATAGAAATTCAAATATTCCAAATAAATAAATACATAATAATAATAAATTTTATTCATTCTGTGCTTTTCATAGACCCAAAGCAGTGGATGCAGACAATTGTTCAAACATGCCCTATAGTGTAGTAATCTTTCAGTTTAATTTGAATCAGAGTATTTCCACTATACATTATTTTAATTTAGCAGTTTGATGTGGCACATACCTATTTTATTGACCACATTCTCTTGAGATGGTAAGATGGAGAAACACAGGGCCAAGTTGCATTAAATAATTTAGGAAAGTTTGGATAGCATTACTTTGGAAAAGAGCTCGTTTATTTGTGTGAGCTACGATAGGCAATATTGTTAGCTGCCACTTGGCCACATTTTGATATCAATACTTTTAAAGGCAGGCCTAGTTTTTGCAAGTTGGAATTAAGGACTTAGACAGCGCTGTGTTGGCTATGGCAGTTTTTACCTGGCTGCTGTTGCCTTCAACTTGCTCTTGTGGGGGTTTAAGGCCATGGTTTAGGTCAGGGTTTTCCGTGAAGTGTATTGTGACAATAGGTTGTGAAATGGCGCAACATAAATAAATATTGATTTGAAGAGTATAAACAGCTTTGAGTGATTTTCTCTAACAACCTCTGTGCGAGAGATCAGCACAGTCACGTCAATAATGTCTGGTAGAAAAATCTATTAAAATTAATTAATGCAAATTCATTCTTCAGCAGCCATTGCTGTTTTGCACTCACTTAAAATTATTTTTTGGACAACAGCCAATATGATACGTAAGCATTAATTAAACAGGCCGTTTCACTGAAGCGATGACCCGTGTTGAAGGCGAGATCGGTTTCGGATGGCTGCTACAAGCTCCCACTGTCCTCTTGGGATGGATCAAAACTTACTTTGGAATATCCCAGAGAAAACAAAAGGCAACGGCCTTCCTTACAGAAACGGGATCGAAGGACGCACCCGTCAGGAAGCCTCACTAACGAATCTGTGCTTCACCATCTTCATCATAAATCCTTGAGGATCCCCCTCCGCGGCTCCTCTCCGCCCGCACGGACATAATTAAACAAGATCAGGTGTGCACCCGCGGCCTCAGGTCCCAAACCACACCTGATTGGTTACCGACAGCGGCGTCCGAAGCCTTGTTGGAGGAGATATTTATGGAACGCGGCGGACGCGTCCCGGTGTGGCGAGAGGTCCGCGCCGTCAAAATCCCGTCGTTTCATCATCGGTGGGAGACTCGCTGGATCCCGCTGTGCTCGGAATCACGCGCCTCCTTTGGCCACTGATTCAATCAGAACTGCTGCGGATGGCGGCGACACGGTTCGGGGAGAGAGCTCGTGGCGTGTCCCAGGAAAGCAGCTGGAGGAATTCTGGGAATGTTACACTCAAGGCATTACACAGGCCAGGCCTGGAGCATCTTGGCAAGAATAATAATCTCAGTAATCGGAGACTAGCACGAGACTAGCACGAGACGAGCACCAACAACCTCACTGCAGGAGCTCAGAAGCGGAAGACGACAATAATGGTGTGGATTTGAAAAAAAAAATCTCTCTTTCCCCCCCCCCCCCCCCCAAATGTCAATTAGCCAACCATTCTGAGAATCCCGATTACGGCCATTGCCACTGACAGCAAGAGTCTGTGGGCCGACCCGTAAATAAAATGGTGTCAGCGTTTCTGCATTGAACCCGGTCGCCAGCTCTCACTTCCCCCCGAGATAAATGCCAAAGCATGGTGCGCTGTGCAGTCGACATCCCTGACTGACAGACTGAAGAGTGAATATATCTTCTCAGACGACTGGCTTGGTTTTTATACGAGAGCTTTGTGCATTAATCTTATAGCACAAACACTAGGAACGCAATAGAACCATTGGTCATTAAAGGAGATTAATTAATATTAAAAGTAACTATTCATACAGAATGAACATGCCAATATGTGCCAAACGGATCTTTATTTGTCAATATTTTATTTAAACAGAATACTCCCCAAGTAGTACAATCATTCTTCTGTAGAGCACCGTCAGACACCAGCACATCTGAATTCACTGTACATAGATGGCTCCATAGAAACAAACAATTCAAACCTTTCAGTTTCGTACATTTTAACTTAGCTAAATTTATACATAATTTAGAACAAGACTGTAAAAGTGTTCAAAACTCAATTTGAGAACCCAAAGAAAGACATCGGGGCCCGGCTCCCGCAGCATCCTGGTCTTGACTCAAAGCCCACTGTGTAGTGTCCGGCGGTTACCCAGGCGTCAGAAGTAAACATTTATCATCTGAAGTCAATGTAAGACCAAGCTAAATAAGTTCTTCTATGTGAAACAAAAACCTCTGGCACCAAAAGAACACACATATAACAGAACACATATAACAGCACTGGACACACAGCACCTCATATCAGGCTCTCCAGCACTGGACACACAGCGCAGCTTTTTAAAAATAACAAAATACACCTGGAGAAAACTGGCGAGGATTGGGTCCATCTGTCTGGAGGTGTTGTCCATCTGTCTGGAGGTGTTGTCCATCTGTCTGGGCAAAGGAAAGCGGTAATCAGTTTGCTCTTTGTGGAGCGGAAACGAGCGCCAAGGGGAACGTTGCAGCTCGGACGCTGGGGTTTCGTTCTTCCGTCCTTCACTTGTGTCTGGGCCGGCCTTTCTTCATGCGGGCCGGCTTGGGTTTGGGGATGTACTGGTTATTCGCCTGGTGCTCCAGCTCCCTACTGAAGTACTGGATGGTTTTATTCAGCCCCTCCTCCAGTGGCACCTGTGAATGCAGACCACGCCCACAGTCAGCCACCATCAACCATCCCCCTGGGCTGAGACCTCCATTACCCACGGAAATATAACAAACAGTGCTGAGATGGCCACGTCTAATTAGTGATTGAGTGATGGTGAGTCAGTGTTTTATATGACGGGATAGTCATAGTGTTTTATATGATGTGAGAGTCATAGAGTGTTTTATATGATGTGAGAGTCATAGAGTATTTTATATGATGTGAGAGTCATAGTGTTCTATATGATGTGAGAGTCATAGAGTGTTCTATATGATGTGTAATAGTGTTTTATATGATGTGAGAGTCATAGTGTTTTATATTATGTGAGAGTCATAGAGTGTTCTATATGATGTGAGAGTCATAGATACTGTTTTATATGATGTGAGAGTCATAGTGTTTTATATGATGTGAGAGTCATAGTGTTCTATATGATGTGAGAGTCATAGAGTGTTTTATATGATGTGAGAGTCATAGTGTTTTATATGATGTGAGAGTCAGAGTGTTTTATATGATGTGAGTCATAGTGTTCTATTTGATGTGAGAGTCATAGAGTGTTCTATATGATGTGAGAGTCATAGTGTTTTATATGATGTGAGAGTCATAGAGTGTTTTATATGATGTGAGAGTCATAGAGTGTTTTATATGATGTGAGAGTCATAGAGTGTTTTATATGATGTGAGAGTCATAGTGTTTTATATGATGTGAGAGTCATAGATAGTGTTTTATATGATGTGAGAGTCATAGAGTGTTTTATATGACATGAGTCATAGATACTGTTTTATATGATGGGAGAGTCGTGGAGAGTCATGTAGAGTGAAGAGGGACCCACCACAGGTTCCCAGCCTAGCAGCAGCTTCGCTTTGCGGATGTCTGGGCGTCGCCGCTGCGGGTCGTCCTGAGCCTCTGGGAGAAACTGGATCTGACTGCGACTCACTGGTGAGGGAGGCAAGGAAACACAGTGCGTCAATACAGCTAAAATGCAGTGCGTCAATACAGCTAAAATGCGCTACTGAAAAAACACAGTGCGTCACTCATTACCACTAAAACGCACTACTGCAAAAGCACAGTGCATTACTACTGCAAAAAACAACACTACTGCTAATACCGCAAGAACACTACCACAGAAACACACGACCGCAAATACTGCAAAATCACCCTACTACCACTAATGCAAAAAAAGTTACTACCACCAATACTGCAAGAAATATAAAAACACATTACCGCCAAATACATTTATCTCACAACTGCATAGGAATACTAAATAATACAGCGCAAGCAAAGACAGGAGGATATTGTATATGGCCCTCCAACATTGGTGTCACAGTATAGGCCATTTAAACGACTCACTGAGACTCCGGCCATAGAAATGAGTTCAGTATCCTTTAATACGCTGGTGTTTGTACCACATATCCTTATTTATTTATTTATTATTGCTGAAATGTGAGAACTTTTAGAGTAAAAGTCTTACTTAATTCTAACGTCCCTAAAGGGAGACTCATATGAGCATGGAAACGGTGCCGTACATAGACCCCCCAAACCCACGGGGGGTCAAACACACTCCAGAGTTGAAACACACTTATTTATATCTAATTTATAGTCTCCTCTGAAATGAATTATGCATGCAGTGCCGGGCGGCTTACATCACAAATATTGCACAACCTGTACAATAATGTTTTGTACGTGTAGTTCAATGGGCCACAGGCTACTAAATGGTTTTGGCAGCATGGTTCTATTTTTCATGCAGATGAGGCTCCATTTGAATTTGACAGAAAGACTCAGAAGAGAACAAGAGATGAGAAAGAGAGTGAGTGAGAGATCAAATTGAGAAAGAGTAGAGGGAGAAAGAGAGAGAGGTTTGGAACAGGGAGGATGGAGTTATATGATGATGTAGTGGCCATGTTTGGAACAGAGAGGATGGAGTTATATGATGATGTAGTCGCCATTTTGGCTACTTACCGACCAGGCTCTTAATAAGACGAGCAAATTCCAATATGGTGTGCTCTTCTGGGTTCCCCTGTAGAACAATAATACAGGGGGGGGGGGCGGGGGAAGAATCAATAAAAACATACAAACAACGAGCTTCGGGTCTGTAATATCTTCTGCAGCCTTCCCACTGCCTTCAAACTCAATTTATTACAAAACGTCAGCAAGTCTAATCCTGAAATAAGCCCCAAGGTGGGCGAACCATTCATGAAACCCCGACAACATCTGTGAATAATTTGTGGTCGAAGCTCACCGTGATTCCCAAGCGCTTAAGCAACGTGCTCAAACTGTCCTTGACGCTTCGACCGCTTGAGATGAACGTTGCTTATTTCAGTCGTTCAAGTTGTGAGGTAAATCCACCACTCAGCTTTATGTGACATTTCATTATACTGCTCTATTATCAATCTCTATAATGTTAACCTACATAATCTGACATAATAGTGGATCCCAACAGTACTGTTTTAATGCAGCCTTATAACATTCAGTCCAGCTCATATCACAATTAGCCTTTAATTTCTGTGTCTGAGGAATTACAAGGTAACATCATGTCAGCATCTACTACAAAACCCAGCACTCTTCCACTTAATTCAACAAATATCGATCAAACTGTGTCCCCTGTGTGGATAAAGGCTTGCGAGGTTTCAGCTGATTTGAATAAGGGATAAGTCATGTTGCCCTTCTTTGCCCTTTTTCTTCATTGTAATGTGGTGTATGTCCTGGACCACCTGCTGAGCCCCACGGAACGGCACACGGCCTCGGATTTAATATCCCAGGAGACTCACCAAGTTCACCGGACTGCTGATGTTACTGTTCATTAATGACACCAGCCCATTCACCAGATCACTGCACAAAGGGGAGGGAGAGAAAGAGGGAGGGAGAGAAAGAGGGAGGGAGGGAGAGAAAAAGGGAGCGAGGAAGAGAGAAAAACGTAAGCCTTATTTACGACAATCAAGGACAGATGAGTAGCGCGAGAGGGAGAGAGAACTGTACCTTTGGAAGAACAAAATAAACAAAAAAATGTACTTAAAATAATCAATTTACAGTTACAAAATAAACAGCATCACAATCACACCCTAATCATGTGACAGAATGAGCAGGATCACACCCTAATCATGTGACAGAATGAGCAGGATCACACCCTAATCATGTGACAGAATGAGCAGGATCACACCCTAATCATGTGACAGGTGTTCTGAAGCAACAGGAGGAACACAACCTCCCCTGCCCATAATAAGTGAAAAAACAAAAAACAAACCCTGTTCTCCCAAATTGACTAAAATAATTTAATTTAATGTGTTGGACTGACATTCTAATAATGCATCAAATCCTTTTTATGCTACTGTTATGTTTTACACAAGATCAGTGAACTACATACTCTTGTTTAAAGGGGTAATAAACACTAAATCATATATTTTGAGTTATGAAGCAGAGTATCTTGTCTCCATTTGTCAAAAAAGAAGCATTCGCTGAAATCCAAACTGAAAAGTTTCGTTTGAGCCACATCCCTATCAGTGACGTGGAAAAAAAGGTACAAACCTTTTTTTTTCCACGTAAGCAACTCAACGCCCCCTCTCCCCATCTTCTTGATTGATGGGTATTCAAACCACAAATTAACGTTAGCCCTTTAATTTCAAACGGTTTTCCCCCTTTCTGGCTGCGCCAACGTGCCTATGACGCGTTACCGAATGGATCTATCACTCCTCCCCCTATCTGTAACTCCCCCCCCCCCTCCAGTCTGTGCTTTCTCACTCAAGCCCAATTCGCGTCTTTTAAAATTGTGAAGTGGCCGGAGACAGAACAAAAGCCGGTGTTTATTACCCCTTTAAATATTGAGATTCCAAACGATCATGGCCCTACACTAACTTAATTCCACCAATGGCAGAAATCACTATAATAATTGGGGAGGCCCCGCGCAACCTCGCCGTGGAAGATTCCATAATAAGAATGTCCTGATAGTACCCAATCCATGCCCATTTTAAGTTAGTACTTGGATCAAGCCATTTCCTCTTCCTTAGCAGCAGTGCAGGAGCATAGGAATAACTTCCGGGTCATTCTAGTTAACTCAACCGCTCGAGGTGTCAAATAGCAAAAACAAAGCAAGACATAAGGGAAAATCTTTCGCCAGAAACCGACACATTGTTGTATGAACAAATGCCCATAATTTGGCAATCACTGAGCATTCCCAGAAGACGCAAGTATGTGCCACTGAGCCGACAGAGCAGACATGTCACATGTCACAAGTTATCTACTAATTTCATTGTAAAACAACGACTGGGAGCAAAATAAAATGTATGAATATATTTGAAGTGAATTAGTTGATGTGAGAGATTTTTAGAGGATGAAAATATATTGTTCCATAACTCACTCCAATTAATTTCACCTGCTTTGGTGCAAATGAAAGTGACAACAGATGGACAGGAGAGGCAACAGCAAGACAACCCCCAAAAAGTAAATGGTTCTGCAGGTTGTGACCACAGACCATTTCCCTCTCCTTATCCTTCCTGACTGATTTTTCTCTAGTTTTGCATTTTGCTAGTGCCCTTGTCACTACTGGTAGCATGAGGCGGTACCTGCAGCCCATTCAGGTTGCACAGGTAGCCCAGCTCCTCCAGGATGGCACATCCATACGTGCCATCGCAAGATGGTTTGCTGTGTCGTCTCAAGAGCGTGGAGGAGATACCGGGAGACGGGCCATTACACGAGGAGAGCTGGACAGGGCCGCAGAAGGGCAACAACCCAGCGGCAGAACCGGTATCTGCTCCTTTGTGCGAGGAGGAACAGGAGGAGCACTGCCAGAGCCCTACAAAATGACCTCCAGCGGGCTACTCACGTGCATGTTTCTGACCAAACTATCAGAAACAGACTCCATGAGGGTGGCATGAGGGCCCGACGTCCTGTGCTCATAGCCCAGCACCGTGCAGCTCGACTGGCATTTGCCAGAGAACACCAGAATTGGCAGGTTCGCCATTGGCACCCCGTTCTCTTCACACATGAGAGCAGGTTCACACTGAGCACATTTGACAGAAGTGAAAGAGTCTGGAGACGCCGTGGCGAACGTTATGCTGCCTGCAACATCATCCAGCATGACCGGTTTGGTTTAATTGACTTGGTGTTATACTGTGATGATTAAGTGTTCCCTTAATTTTTTTGAGCAGTGTATATATATATATATATATATATATATATATATATTGTACACACAATCTTTCATTAACTGGATGGCAGTATTCATAAAAAATAAGCAGATATAATTAAGAGATATATGCGGCAGATTTCAAAATGAAAGCATTTAGGCACAATTTATGTATGCTGATGCATTTTCATGAGACAAAATCATAAAACATGTTTAGGACCTACATGCAGACAGAATTAAAATAGAAAATAATGACCATATGGCTGTTTTAATGTGGTTGTGAGTAATTATGTTTCCAGGAGATAGCATCTCCACGCAGTACAGCTCAGCTGTTTTTGTCAAAGCACAAATTTCCTTTTCATCCACAAAGATAACGACAGCAGTCAGTCTTACTAAAACTAAATAAAATAGGGTCAAATCTATTTCCGCCAATCTCCAATCCAATTAAAAAATAAATAAATAACTTTCTCAAACTGTTTCTCATTAGGAAACAAATTGGATCTGAAAAGATAATGAAAATACAAACTAAGGCAGCGTCCGTGGTTCTTGGCAGATGGCACAGCAGTGATTAGTGCCCCACCACACACACACACACACACACACACACACACACACACACACACACACACACACACACACATATATATAAAACACCTTTCAGAACTGAATACCCCTGAGACCAATAACGCATACTTTTTAAATAACACTGCATATGGATCTAGCTTCAGCTGGATGGTAAAGTTTCGCTTGAGTGAGGATTTTGGGGTTAGAGGTAAAAATATGATAGTCTTTCCTCTCTTTCGCACAAAAGTGATCAATAGCGTTCATGCTCCGGAGTGGGTTGGGCTTTCACGCTCTTCTTGTGGAGAAAACAACTCCCTGAAGAGGCACAAGTATTGTGAAAATTTTCAGGTGTGATATAAGACAATCTAAATTCTGACAAACTCCTTTACTACCATTATTATTATTATTTATTTTTTTACTAAAGTGTAATGGGTTTCACAATTCCCCAATACACAGAAAGAAGACAAATCTGACGCGTTCCTGGACATAAACACAGAAAGTAAAATATGAATACAAATAAATAATCAAAAAATACTTTTGAATCCAAGTGGTCTTATTTAGTTAAGCTGTGAGAAAGCGTAAGGAGATGGGGGCCAGGTTCACATGCTCATTAAGGCGTGGCTGGTGTGTGTAATCTCTCATGGGAAAGGAATGGTTCTGGAAAAGCAAAGCTCCAGCCCCTACCCTGCCCCGCCAGCACCCCCACCTCTCTTCCCTGGAGAGAAGAAATTCAGTTCTCTTTGAATTCTGCCAAAGATAGACAGAATCTTTCAGGATACGAGAATTTAAATACTCCCATCTGAGACCCGTAACATATCATTTAATCATTCAATGAGCCCACCATTGGCAGAGCAGACCAAGCCACACACCCTGCCTTCTTACTAACCAATCACATTACGTTTAGCTGATGCTCGTATCCTGGGAGATACAGACTACATATTTTTACATACTAACGCGTCAGTTTATAAAATTCACTGTTCACTCAACCCAGCCAGAAGCTCAGGGAGTGCCCTCCACCCAGCCAGCAGGTCAGGGAGTGCCCTCAACCCAGCCAGCAGGTCAGGGAGTGCCCTCAACCCAGCCAGCAGGTCAGGGAGTGCCCTCAACCCAGCCAGCAGGTCAGGGAGTGCCCTCAACCCAGCCAGCAGGTCAGGGAGTGCCCTCAACCCAGCCAGCAGGTCAGGGAGTGCCCTCAACCCAGCCAGGAGGTCAGGGAGTGCCCTCCAGGGATAAGTACAGGCACAGAGTTTAGTACCAGGGATAAGTACAGGCACAGAGTTTAGTACCAGGGATAAGTACAGACACACAAAGTTTAGTACCAGGGATAAGTACAGGCACAGAGTTTAGTACCAGGGATAAGTACAGACACACAAAGTTTAGTACCAGGGATAAGTACAGACACACAAAGTTTAGTACCAGGGATAAGTACAGGCACAGAGTTTAGTACCAGGGATAAGTACAGACACACAGTTTAGTACCAGGGATAAGTACAGGCACAGAGTTTAGTACCAGGGATAAGTACAGGCACAGAGTTTAGTACCAGGGATAAGTACAGGCACAGAGTTTAGTACCAGGAATAAGTACAGACACACAGTTTAGTACCAGGGATAAGTACAGACACACAAAGTTTAGTACCAGGGATAAGTACAGACACACAAAGTTTAGTACCAGGGATAAGTACAGACACACAAAGTTTAGTACCAGGGATACGTACAGACACACAGAGTTTAGTAGAGGATAAATAGTGTCTTGCTGGGGAATATTACGCATTATCCTGCCCATGGGGTTCTCACCTGACATACTGGAAGGCTCTGGTCTGAGATCCCGATCCATAAACCTGAAAATAAACACCAAACAGGAAAGAGAGACGCCCGTTAAGGTCGGGATTTCAACAACGGATACAGTTTTGCGTGAAAACCGCACAGCAGGTGTGGGCTTACGGACAACGCTGAACCCACTGCCTGTGGTTTCATGATAAAAATCTATTAAACTGAAAATAAAAACTGGACAGGAAACAGAACTCAATTAATATTTCCCCCTCACACTTCCTGTTAGTAAAGTCCTCTACTCAGCTCAATGAAAGACAAAAAAAAAAAACTTGAAATAAAAAGGTGCTGACGATGCACTTTTCTTCTTTTTATCGTTCCTGCCAATTTTTTCTCTGTACACACTTTGCTTCTGAAAAGTCAGTCGTTCATCCTAATCACAGCAGTTCAGACAGTTGAGGTGAGTGGGGAGCTCACCAACCCTGGGCCTACAAACCACAGCTGAAGTTGCCGGTGACTATTTTACACCCTATAGGCCACACACAGAACTACAGGAGAGCCAGTGACTATTTTACACCCTATAGGACTCACACAGTACTACGAGCCAATGACTATTTTACAGGGCTTCAAAGGCCTGTCTCTGATGTCACACCAGCTCGTTGTGTTAAAAACGCCTACTGGCAAACCCCTTGCATGGTATGGAACAACACCCCAGCTTTCCTGCAGCATGACCCTTTCACTCCTTCCAAACCTGCACAGATTAGATTTTCTCCAGGTTGTGCGGGGCGGAGTTTATTTTCCGAGATGGCATTTCTTTGAAACCGCACATCGCACGGGGGGGGAGGTGAAAGGCTCCATTTGCATTTGCTAATGGAAGTAAAAAGTCGATAGATGATAAGCGATGAGCCGGTGTTTCAAAGAGCACCAGCCCTTTTCCTCTGGCGGAATAAAGCCATAACTCAGTCGCTGCTTCGCCATTATCGCTCCTCCGGGAACATTAAAAAGTTCCCAAAGTTCCTGCTTGTTCCGAAAGGGGAAGTGATTGGCTGCCGTGGCCCGTGCGGCCAGAGGGAGAGGCTAACTCAGAGCGCTGCTTCATAAATTAGGTTATTATCTCTGTTTCAGACTTACTGTCACAGATAGGAGGGAAACAGAGAGGCAAGAATGTGAGTGTGAACCAAACATACACACATCATGCATGAATACAAACACACACACGCATACACTCTGTGTGTGAGTTGACTGAGTGTGTGTGTGTGTGTGAGTTGACCGAATGTGTGTGAGTTGACAGTGTGTGTGTGTGAGTGTGTGTGTGTGAGTTGACTGTGTGTGTGTGTGTGTGAGTTGACTGTGTGTGTGTGTGTGAGTTGACTGAGTGTGTGTGAGTTGACTGAGTGTGTGTGAGTTGACAGTGTGTGTGTGTGTGAGTTGACAGTGTGTGTGTGTGTGTGTGTGTGTGTGAGTTGACTGAGTGTGTGTGTGTGTGTGAGTTGACTGCGTGTGTGTGTGTGTGTGTGTGAGTTGACTGAGTGTGTGTGAGTGTGTGTGTGAGTTGACTGCGTGTGTGTGTGTGTGTGAGTTGACTGAGTGTGTGTGTGTGTGAGTTGACTGCGTGTGTGTGTGTGTGTGTGAGTTGACTGAGTGTGTGTGAGTTGACAGTGTGTGTGTGTGTGTGTGTGAGTTGACTGAGTGTGTGTGTGTGTGTGTGTGTGTGTGTGTGAGTTGACTGCGTGTGTGTGTGTGTGAGTTGACTGAGTGTGTGTGTGTGAGTTGACTGAGTGTGTGTGTGTGATGACCGTGGCGTACCGTGAGCGGCTCTGCCTGTAGGGCCTGCAGGATGAAGTTACTGACCACGCGGCCGTCATTCATGTGCATCCGAGAGCCGAAGGTGTTGAAGATCCTGGCCACCCGCACCTCCACGCCTTCCTGTGGGTCACATGATGTAGAGCCAGTTATGCTTTAGCCAGTTTAGTTTTTTCATGCGCTGAGTGTCTGTAGTGGGACGGGGAAGCGGGCTGGATATTTTTCAGGGCACTCCTGTTGCTCGTTTTGATAATAATTTGATAATAATTTGTCTAGTTGATATTTTGTTTGTGGTCATCACCATGGAGACGCATTCGCAACATATGCTCGGGAATGTCTGTTGGATCTGCAGACTGCAGCAACAAAGTTTACCATCGCTCTTCACCGGAGTTGAGGATTTCGGGACTGATCTGCGAGTGCAGGCAATCTCCAAAAGGCAACCAGGGAAGGAGAACATAATGCGGGGGAGGAATGAGGAGATGACTGGGAGGATTGACGTAGTTCGGTGCTCCGTTTCGGCGGTGGGCAGAGAGCACGGCGCTGCGTGTATGGAGGAGAGTCGTGGAGGCGGAGTTTGTGTGTTGGACTGCTTGGTGACACTGGACATCTCGGGACAGCGAGGGCTATTTTTAATCATGGCTGTATTGCACTGGGTCTGCCCCACTGTCTGTCTTTTTTTTGTTGTTGCTGGGGCTACAACAAGTTCCCTAGTGGAAAATAAAAGTTATTCTATTCTATTCTATATTCTATATATACTGACAATTACACAATTATATATTCTTCTGGGAGAAAAAAGAAAAAGTTTTTCAAAATGGTTTCTGAGACAAAGATCTCTATTGTAAATTTAATAGACTAAATCATATTTGGCACAATCTGGATATGGGAGGATATTAATTATTCCTCTTGTATGCCTGGGAAAAGAGATTACACACAGTTTACAGTTGTGTTTTGCGTTACATGGATGAATTTATTGTGTTTACATTAAAAGCTTACTTTACATACAAGAGGATTGGTGAGCTTACAGTCAAAAGACAGACAGAATGTTCTTGTTTAGATGGCAAGAGAACAAATACCCATAATCCTCTCCTCACACGGTGTATAAGCACAAAGCTGCTCAAAATCAAGCAGATGGAGCAAATTAAACCAACAGCAAATGATGAAAGCTGTGCGTTTGCTTGCTCACGGCTCCGACTGCTACATCAGTTTCTCCGGAACGTTCTCCCCCAGAGAAACGGCCTGTCGCCTTTCTTCTCTGCTTAAAAATAATTCTCCAATTTTTGGTTACCTTGTAAATCTCACTGTTCGTAATCGACGTAGCACACAGCTCTCGTTGGAAAATCTGATATAAACAGTAAAACATCTGAAGACATTGAAGAAATGGGGACAATCTGGAAGGAGAGAGGCTGCTTTGAGTTACTGTCCAAACTCGAGAATGAGTGTGAAAGGAGGGATGAGAAAAAGAGGAGTGCAGTGATTGTTTTCGAGGAAGGAGAGACAGAGAGGGCCGTCTGCCTCCGTCCCACGAGGTCCCCCTGGAGTCACACTTGGACCTCCCCCTAAACGCCAGCACCTCTTTCTGCTTAACGCCGTGTTCACAACTCAACGCATCATCGGACTCCAGAAGTCATTCATTCCAATGGAGGATGATTAATGGCGAGTTATGGATCTGCGCCCCCTTGTGGCTGTCGGTTCCGCCGGCTAACGGATGGCGGATGCTTTGGACCGTCTGAATAGCCGGAAGTAGTTCACCGCAAATAAACTAATACAATTATGTTCACAGACAATATTAAATGACACCCGTTTTCATTCTGAAAAGTTTATTTTATAAAAAATATACAAATTTTATTAGGCAAATATTTCCGCCACATATTTTCTGTCAAAAATGAATTCTTATATCAAGGGTAGGGTATTTCCCATCTCACTATGACATAATATCGTAACTTGTTTTGGGAAGTAGCCTAGGCTATTTATTTTATTTAACATAAGAGCCAAGACTCCCACAGTTCTGCTACTAGCTCAAGAAGAAACCTGCTCTGCTCACCGCCAGAGGTGAAGTTAGGCGACTGGGTTCAGCCACTGATGAGATACAGAAAAAAATGTGGGGGACAAGCCTATCATTGACTTTTCTGTGAATTCCAGCCAACTTATTCGGCGAGGAGTTCAGACGGTATTTTCTCTAGCTAGTTGTTTCCGTCAGATTTGTTATGGCGCTGCGTTGCTCCGGAGGCGGGGATTGCGTTGAGGATTGATGGTACGTAAAAACAACGGGCGAATTGTCAACATGGCGTAAGACAACGGGACGAGTCCAACACACTGCCCCAGGGATCTCTGGCCCAACACGCTTGTCCCTTTAAACGGACGAGGGCCTGGCGATGCTTGGCCCGCTAAGCTCCCGCGGTGGTGTCTCTGAGCTCCGCTGGTTTGATGAATCATACGCTATGGCCTTCTCAGTCACCAGATCTCAACCAAACTGAACACTATGGGAGATCTATGGGAGATTTTGGAATGACGTGTTAGACAGCGCTCTCCACCACCATCATCGTAACACCAAATGAGGGAATATCTTTTGGAAGAATGGTGTTCCATCCCTCCAGTAGAGTTCCAGAGACTTGTAGAATCTGTGCCAAGGTGCATTGAAGCTGTTCTGGCGGCTTGTGGTGGCCCAACACCTTACTAAGACACTTTATGATGTTTTTTCCTTTAAGTCGCCCCGTCTGTATATATGTAGGAGAACAATAAGCTGTGAATCCAGTAAGAGACCTAGTTATCATCTGAAAGAAAAGATGTGACAGCACTAGAACATTTATTGGTGACCCTAGTTAAGTCAAGTGTAATGTATTTATTGTATTATTTATTGTACCGTCGGAAGTAGAAATTTTTTTATTTCACTGCTCGTCACTAGGCAAGAATTTGTAAAAAGGAAAAAAATGACTCCCGTTTTTATTCTGAAAGGTTTTTTGTTACATAAATTATAAGTATTCATACATTCTCCATCCTAATGTATTTATTTTTGTGTAAATAACCTACATTTAATTTATCTTCACAAAGCCTTAGCTCCTTGAGCATCAGTAAATTAGCGTAGCCTTTCTTTTTCAAGGTTTAGTGAGAGGGGTCTTGGAAGAGAGAATAATTGCATGTGGGTTTTGACAAGTGGACAAAAGTCCCAGGAAGACTGCAAATGAGTCAGCGGGGGTGATAAATACAAACGAGAGAGGGGCGGCTTCACGTGAAACCTCACCCCGGCATCCATGTGCAAATTCACAACAGAGAGCAGGGCTGTCCACAGCATGAATCATGCAGGACACAGGAGAGGTCTACGATATATACGATTCGTATGAATCATATCTGCCTGCTTCAGCTGCAGAACTGCCTGAACAAGCTCAATGGCCTGCCCGCCTGCTCACTCGCTCGCTCGCCGGGTCACGCCTTCGCAGAAATATAATAACTCTTAACTCATCTTGAAGACAAAAAGACTGACATAAGTGTGTTGCAAAATGACCGTGTTCAGGAGATGGCTTTTGTGCTACCACACTGTGGAACAACAGCATGCGCAGGGCGAGCTTTGAAGCTCGTGCGGCGGTTTAATTAGATTTTGGCTACTTTGTTGCGCTGAAGCAATGGCGCTGTGAGGTTTTCGGTCCTCTTCTCAAAACGGAGGACCCGTTGAGCTAGCTTCTGTGGTAGCGTGTAGCATGTCTTCAGTAGGCTGTGCAGTCAGGCACCAGCTCCTATCCATCACCGACTCCTTTGATCAGTTTCAGCATTTCTCATATTAAACCCGGTTTTCTACATCTGCAATAACGGCAAACAGCGACAGATTTCAACATGACTTTCAGCTCAATGGAGATGGGAACCGGCAGCCCTAACTGACGATACGTCAGTAGATCTAGAAGATGATTACAGTTGGGAGAAAGGTCATTTTTTCCCCCTAGGAATATAACATAGTGTTCTTTATCCATTGTCCAGGATGTATAATGAAAAATGTGTGTGTGTGTAGCTGGAGGTGTGTGTGTGTGTGTAGCTGAAGGTGTGTGTGTAGCTGAATGTGTGTGTGTGTGTGTGTAGCGGAAGGTGTGTGTGTGTGTGTGTGTGTGTAGCTGGAGGTGTGTGTGTGTAGCTGAATGTGTGTGTGTGTGTGTGTGTGTAGCTGAAGGTGTGTGTGTGTAGCTGAATGTGTGTGTGTGTGTGTGTGTGTGTGTAGCTGAAGGTGTGTGTGTGTGTGTGTGTGTAGCTGGAGGTGTGTGTGTGTGTAGCTGAAGGTGTGTGTGTAGCTGAGTGTGTGTGTGTGTGTGTAGCTGAAGGTGTGTGTGTAGCTGTAGGTGTGTATGTGTGTGTGTGTGTGTGTGTGTGTGTGTGTGTGTGTGTGTGTGTGTGTGTGTGTGTAGCTGAAGGTGTGTGTGTGTGTAGCTGAAGGTGTGTGTGTGTGTGTGTGTGTGTGTAGCTGAAGGTGTGTGTGTGTGTGTGTGTGTGTGTAGCTGAAGGTGTGTGTGTGTGTGTGTGTGTGTAGCTGAAGGTGTGTGTGTGTGTAGCTGAAGGTGTGTGTGTGTGTGTGTGTGTGTAGCTGAAGGTGTGTGTGTGTGTGTGTGTGTGTGTAGCTGAAGGTGTGTGTGTGTGTGTGTGTGTGTGTGTGTGTGGCTGAACAGGAGAGACTGTCATTAATCAGGGGAAATACAGGTTTCCATGATGGCGTGTCACACACCATAGACACCTGAAGTATAAAAACACCATCGCGTGATTGGGTGAAGGCACCACGAGTTAAAACCAGTCAGGAACTCAGAAGTGTTACTGGTATTCGACAGCGACAGACACCCACAGTTTTCATTTGAACCTTTTCCTCGCCGTTTGCAAGCATTGTGTTCATTCCCAATCTTCAAACCATAATCCTTTGGATGAGTACACGCAGACACACACACACCCCCAAAACGCACACTCCCCCGCCCTGACAGGGGCGCGTATGAGATATCAGTTCATCAAGCTAGCGAGTGTGCACCCCACCCCAAGGTGCACACAACCGGCCTGAGCTGCCAAACTCTCCTCCCGTGGATGGGGACTTCCAGCCGGTTATAACGGAGTATACACGACAGCAAGCCGCCCGCTGCTTATTTTCACTGCGCGTTCCACAAGTTCAGATCACGCTCGACTGGCCGGACCGGGTCGCCAGTGTGCGATGACGAGACAGACGTATTCAGCAATACTGGGTTTAATGTTACAGGGCCACACCGTTTAATAAAAGCAATATGAAACTCTAACCTGTGGTATCATGAATATTGAGACGGCTATTATTGGGCTTGCTAGCACCTCACTTCACATCCTGCCAAACATCTCCGTAGCCTTGCCAATATTCATGATATATACCAACCACGGGTTCGCAATATCGCTTTAATATGTATCCGTTTCTGTTAAATGCTATAACGTTATGTGGAAGTAATGCATACTAGGCTACACATTGACACTGCCATGTTACATAAAGGTTTGCTAGCTAGTACAAACTTGTCTCACCAGAGATCTCAGAACCGCTAGCTGTGACGCATCTAACATGCGCAGCAAAAAATATATTTTTTTTCTATGGGCAACACTGTTAGCTTGTGCTAGCCGAATAATTATTTTGGCCAGAAAGCAGCATAAAAATTCAGTGGATCCAGTGCCATTTAAGAGAGAAATGTGTCAAGATAAAAACGTCCAAGTTTTAAACGGCAGCTTAAATCACTGGCTGTGACGGGGGCGATTACGTAAAACTCCATAGAGAAAATCGCTTTGATCTGGAAATCCATATTTGGGCAAAGGTTTTTACATCAGACTTCTGAGGCCTTTAAGTGCTTTAATTAGACCAGCTGCAGGGAAAGGTTAGCTCTGCCCCCATGTCAGTCTCACCTGCTTCATGTAGGCGTAGCACATCGTCTCAGCCACGCGTTTGCCCTCGTCGTAGCACGCTCGGGGGCCAATGGGGTTCACGTGACCCCAGTAGTCTTCACTCTGGGGGTGCACTTCTGGGTCTGCGGGGGAAAGAAAGACTCGGGTTAATACCCGACTGAACCAGTATTGCTGAATCCGGCGTGTACATATACATCCAGCATCAGGCCTGGGGCCCCAACCCTGGTGCTGGAGAGCCACAGAGTCTGCTGGGGTCCCCAACCCTGGTGCTGGAGATCCGCAGGGTCTGCTGGGGTTCCCAACCCTGGTGCTGGAGATCCGCAGGGTCTGCTGGGGTCCCCAACCCTGGTGCTGGAGATCCGCAGGGTCTGCTGGGGTCCCCAACCCTTGGTCCTGGAGAGCCACAGGGTCGGCTGATTTTCATTCCAATCAAATAAAATTACCCAGGAAGTCAATTCAACACATAATTGGCTCCTTTAATTTATTGAGTGCTGAGTACCAATCCAAACCAGCAGACCCTGTGGCTCTCCAGCACCAAGGGTTAGGGACCCAAGCTGACCCTGCGGCTCTCCCGGACTAGGGTTTGGGGACCCAAGCTGACCCTGCGGCTCTCCAGGACCAGGGTTGGGAACCCCAGCTGACCCTGTGGCTCTCCAGGACCAGGGGTGGGGACCCCAGCTGACCCTGTGGCTCTCCAGGACCAGGGGTGGGGACCCCAGCTGACCCTGTGGCTCTCCAGGACCAGGGCTGTGGAGTGCTGCTGCATCCCCAAAATCTGGGTCCTTCTGTCCGTCCTACTGCCCCTGTGCTCACTCCCCAGCCGTGCACACCTGAGAGAGCCGTTAGCGCACACCTGAGAGAGCCGTTAGCGCACACCTGAGAGAGCCGTTAGCGCACACCTGAGAGAGCCGTTAGCGCACACCTGAGAGAGCCGTTAGCGCACACCTGAGAGAGCCGTTAGCGCACACCTGAGAGAGCCGTTAGCGCACACCTGAGAGAGCCGTTAGCGCACACCTGAGAGAGCCGTTAGCGCACACCTGAGAGAGCCGTTAGCGCACACCTGAGAGAGCCGTTAGCGCACACCTGAGAGCCGTTAGCGCACACCTGAGAGAGCCGTTAGCGCACACCTGAGAGCCGTTTGCGCACACCTGAGAGCCGTTTGCGCACACCTGAGAGAGCCGATAGCGCACACCTGAGAGCCGTTAGCGCACACCTGAGAGAGCTGTTAGCGCACACCTGAGAGAGCCGTTAGCGCACACCTGAGAGAGCCGTTAGCGCACACCTGAGAGAGCCGTTAGCGCACACCTGAGAGAGCCGTTAGCGCACACCTGAGAGAGCCGTTAGCGCACATCTAAGAGAGCTGTGACTGATTGCTGGGCGGAGGGGGGGGTGCCCCAGGGGATTGTGGGAGATAGATGGCCTTGGTACATGTTTTATAAATAGCATGTTGCGTCAGGATACACAGCAGAAATAAAGAGCGGACAGTCTTTAATCAGCTCCCTCCGGGATACTGTGTAGTCCCAGAGAAGGCTTTCATTAGCGTGAGCGCGTCACACAGAGCCAACCAATGACTGAGTGAATGAGTGTCAGAGATCACCATTGATGATGAGGAAGCAGACTGTGGCTTTTCCTCTAACGGTACACACAGAAATACATAACAGCGGCTGGAGTCTTTCCTCTATGACTAACGGTACACACAGAAATACATAACAGCGGCTGGAGTCTTTCCTCTATGACTAACGGTACACACAGAAATACATAACAGCGGCTGGAGTCTTTCCTCTATGACCAACGGTACACACAGAAATACATAACAGCGGCTGGAGTCTTTCCTCTATGACTAACGGTACACACAGAAATACATAACAGCGGCTGGAGTCTTTCCTCTATGACTAACGGTATACACAGAAATACATAACAGCGGCTGGAGTCTTTCCTCTATGACTAACGGTACACACAGAAATACATAACAGCGGCTGGAGTCTTTCCTCTATGACTAACGGTACACACAGAAATACATAACAGCGGCTGGAGTCTTTAACTGAAACAGTAAATGTTCTTTGGTTACGCTGATGCAATGACACGGTTGCGCTACGGTGGCTTAGCGCATACATGCTAGTGTGCGTGCGCTCTCTTCACTACGAGTACCACACAGTTTAAATCAGGCGGCAGCCCAGCACTCAATAATGTGATCAGATGACCGCTGGCTGATTCAGTACTTTGACCCTCGCTGTTGCTGATCCTACACAGGTATAAATACACTGTCACAAATACTGGACATTATGGGTGAAATATGTTAGCCTGACTAACTCAACTTCCCTTTTACCCTGGGGCTTTCTATTGAGTGCGTGTGTGTGTGTGTGTGTGTGTGTGTGTGTGTGTGTGTGTGTATTTATGTGTGTGTGTGTGTGTGTGTGTGTGTGTGTGTGGGCAGGAGGGTAATTGTGGGATATGGCAGATGATGGAATTCTGGGATATGCTGCTTGCTCTCACCTCCATACACCTCTGACGTGGAAGCCAGCAGAAGACGGGCGCCGACTCGCTTTGCCAAACCTGGGAAAAAAAAGACATTAGATATTCAATCAATCTTCCACTTTCACATAAGCCACATATCAATGGCAGTTAACTTGGCCAAGACAATTATTTTTGTTGCATTTTACCAAAATAATCTCAAACATATAAGTATTGATTTTTAGCTGATAAACCATGCTACCGACCATTCATTTGCTACTGTGTAGGTAGGATTTACATCTCTGCCAAAACTATTATTCAGTGAAGTATCTGGCTCTGTCAGTCCAGTTAAGGACACATTCTCATTTTATCCAGGCTAATGGAAATAAACACATTCAGAGCAATCAACCCCATCCTGCAGCCCTGATCAGGGGAAATCAACCCCATCCTGCAGCCCTGATCAGGGGAATCTCTGATTTACCCAGTTCACTGTGAACTGCATTGTGTTCGTTACTAGGGATAGCTGATACTGTATGGGAAGAATGTGCTTTCTTATCTGTTCTGTAGTTACTTCGATGACCTTTCTATATGCACTTACTGTACGTCGCTTTGGATAAAAGCGTCTGCTAAATGACTGTAATGTACTGTAATGTAATGAATCGACCCCATCCCGCAGCCCTGATCAGGGGAATCGACCCCATCCCGCAGCCCTGATCAGGGGAATCGACCCCATCCTGCAGCCCTGATCAGGGGAATCGACCCCATCACGCAGCCCTGATCAGGGGAATCGACCCCATCCTGCAGCCCTGATCAGGGGAATCGACCCCATCCTGCAGCCCTGATCAGGGGAATCGACCCCTGATCAGGGGAAATCGAGTCATTCCTCACATCTGGAGATAAGCAGACAGGACAACCGTGTCCAACATGGCGGGGCCCAGCACTGTAGGAAGAACATCACCGCCCACCCCACTCACTGGGTGGAGCCATACGCTATAAAATCTCCATGTGTGCGAGCTTCTGATGCCAAAGCCGGAGCACAAATCCTGTGTAATTCCCAATGTAAATTTCAGAGGCTGAAAAGAGCAGGGCTGGCGTAGCGTTCAGAAGGACAATGCCCACGTACTGCCTAATGAAACATGCCTGGAACGCCTGCTTTTATAGGCAGGGCACTGAAAGCATATTACACCGCTGCAATTTCCTTCTAATTGCGATAAGCGACACTCCACGCGGCCAGGAGATTGAGTGTCAATGTTGCTGAAGCAGAGGCATTAGCCCTTTCCTGGAACTCCGGGAGATTACTGCGTGCACCAACTAATAAAATTACATTTCCACTCAGTTTATTAAAAGAACATGCCGGAATCGACAGGTCTGGTGGCAATGGCGGGGTTCGGGAGGTATTTTTAGCCTGAAAAGGCGAGGGATTGACCGGCGGGAACCAAGAGAAGAAAATTACAGCCGAACAAGAAGGCTGTCTAGCCTGTCTGCTCGCGCGTCACTGCCTCGCGCTCGAGCCCTGCGCCCTGCGCCCTGACCCATCCATCTGTCAGAGCATGTGGGCTGTAACCATCTCTGTGATCAAAGCCAAATCATGCCCACAGTGGTCTTAAGCTTGACCTATCTCTGTGCTCAAAGCCGAATCACTCCCACAGTGAGACGCACGTATCCTTACGCTCGACCCATCTCTGCGCTCAAAGCTGAATCACTCCCACAGTGAGACGCACGTATCCCTACACCCTACCTATCTCTGTGCTCAAAGCCGAACCAACTTTAAAACAGCTAATTAATGTTACAGAAATGTAATCAAGTCCCGTTTGGCAGCTGACTGCAAACCGAGCTGCATGTGTTTTATTTTGTTTCTGTAGTCGTGTAGTCATTGTACAGCATCGAATTCTGAGACACAGCGTCAATGAACAACGTCCTCCATTTTGTATTTTGGCGAGGTATTAAAAGAAGCATTTCTATTCGCTGATACCAGAGAGGGTCGCTGCTGATACTGCGAATTTGAACATGGTTAAACTTCGCCCGAGGCGAATTGCGAATTTGCCAGAGACCCTGTGAATTTGCTTCGCAGCTGGAAATGATGCCATTTATTCGCCATTCACTTTGCATCGCAACTTTTAAGAGAAGCTGCCGCGAAATCAAACACTTTAGGCCGCAACAATCACAGAAAAACTCCGCTAGATCCTGGTGGGACTGATGATTAGCTCTCATTGGTCTCATTTGATTGACCTCAACCTGCATGTTAAAAAACATATGTCACAACATGTCTTCTAGTAACCCCCCCCCACGCACGCACGCACGCACGCACGCACGCACGCACGCACGCACGCACGCACACACACGGGACAGGGTGCTGGTGACTCACCCAGCATGTTCAGCGTGCCGATGGTGTTGGTCTTCAGGGTCTTTATGGGGTTGTACATGTAGTTCGGAGGGGATGCAGGGGAGGCCAGGTGATAAATCTGATCCACTGTTGGGAAAATATTAAATATTAAAATTCAACACTTCAAATGACGCACGCACACACACGCACCAACACACACACACGTACAGTGACACACTCACACAAACACACACAAACACACACACATTGACACATACACACACACACAAACACAGACACACACTCATAAAATTCCCATTTTAGTTATCTATTTTCCTCAGCAAACAGAATAAACCAATGCTGTGGACAGAAGCACAGAAACGCCAGTATCAACCTGCGCTGTAACTGCTGGTTTTGCAGGAATCCTTTCAATTACAATGATCACAGGCCACAATACAAGCAGTACAAGTCTAAGACACATTCAAAAGCCCATCTTTCCCTCGCGATTACACGCAGTAGTTACAGTGCCCTCCACTATTATTGGCACCCCTGGTAAAGATGAGTAAAAAGTTATAAAAACCAAAAAAAACTAAAATCCAACCTTTAATTGAATTTATAATTTGAAAAAAAAAAAATCCCTCATCAAGAAGAAAATATTTTTAACAAAACCACGTGTGCCACAATAATATAACGTCTCTGCATTTGAATGGATCTGTATGGGGAATTTGGGGGTGGGACGAGATTTAGCTGTAAATTACCCTGGAACAGTATGGAACACATGGTTGGCTAAACGGCTCCAAGTCATCAATGGTCTGATGTATCAAACAAGATTAAACCATCACTCTGCTGCCAGAAATACAGTCGATATGGATGGATAACTTGAAGGGTTTCTTCTCCTGACTTATTTTTCCATATTTCCACACTGCCCTCTGACGCACACCATGTGCGGTTTCCCACAGCGCTATACCGTTACGGTGATGTCATCTACAGCTACAATGAATTAGAGGGAGTTCAGAGATCCCACAGTGCAGACAGTAGCTTAGTTGTGCCTGGAGACTTGAATGCACGGGGTCACAAAAACCCACATGGAGCAGGGGACAAAGGCGAAAGGTACGGATGGAGGGCTGAACAACAGCTTTTTTTTTCACTTTTTCCAGCCAAACTTTCCTGATCATTATAAGAGGACAACAAACTATATGTAAAAACAATAGAAAAATAACAAAGATAAACAACCACAACTTTATCAAGGACAAATCAAAGGCCAGCATTATAGAACTGCACAGTCACACCACCAGGGGCGATTGTGGCTGGTAGCTCCGCAGGGCGATGCGCAATTGGCGATTGCGTCGCCCCTGGAACGAGAGGGTTCAGCCGGATAGAGTTGCGTGTGCATTGCTATCTAGCGACCCCTGCTGGTCGATGGGGCGCCAGTAGATTGCAGTTTGAGCCGTATAGGCCCCTCCTACGACTCTACTCTACATGAGCTTTGCTGTAGTCTGTGGTGTGAACGGAGGCACCACGTGTTTTGGAGGAGAACCGTGGATGTCTTCACTCTCCCGATTCGGCAGTGGGGTTCACGCATGTACACGGCGGACATTCAAAATTGGGTTAGAAATTGGAATTAGATGCTCAGCCCCACGCTGGGCACCAAATTTATAAAATAATTTAATAAAATGAAAAAAACTGCACAGTGGGATGTTTTATCATTCAGACTCCACATTAGTTGAGAAATTCTATTACAAATTTAAGGAGGAAGAAAAGAATATAAATCATTAGCTCACATTTGTCCTCCATCTGGACATGTCGTCATGCCGTTCCATTTATTTCAACCACAAACTGAAACATGATACATGAATAAGAATATTGGAGTCATTCACAAACTTGGACCCCCGTAATCACTCACTGCCATTGTCTGTTGCCGGGTGACCCTGCGTCGCACAAATACATGAATATTGCATGCGTCGCATGCGCATACGCGCATGCCGTAAATTAATCACAGCTTATCTCCGCTCGTTTTTAAATCTGAATTTCAATACATTTGGAAGTATAAATGAGAAGCGTTTCCTTGAACGATTGCTCGAAAATAAACTGGTTACTGTTCCTGAACCTCTTTGACTACAGGCATAATCCTGGTCTCTTCTGTATGGTAAACTAACCCTGTTTTCCAAGAATTATGAAACAAAGTAACAGAAGCTCAAACACAGTGAAAGTTTTTTCTTGCCTAAAAAATATATAGCTTATAGATCTGCCAGCTGATTAAAATAAAACACTTGAGAGAAAGTAACTAATCTGCGGCACATTCATGCAACGTTCGGCTAGAAGCTGCAAAACACGTGGTGTGTTGTGTGGTCTTAGTGGGCAGCTTACATATGGAACAATACCACTTCAAAAAGCAGCGTGCTGGACGGCCGCGTTAAGTTCAGTAAAAACTGTAATTTAACGCTTAAGGTGTAAAGTCACAAATACGTGATTATAATGTTCTTGAACTGAACATTATAATGCTGATGTAACAATCACAGCTGGTAATTTAAAACAGAGTTCTAGAACACTAGACTTAGAAAACTACTCTCCCGAGGGTTAAAATGTAGCCTTTTTTTGTGTGTGGAGCAGAGCTACGGCCCGCTGTTCCGGAGTGTACCGCCATGGCCCACCTTCGATGTACAGCGGCTCCACCACGTCGTGGTTGATGAGCTCGAAGTTCTCGTGGCCGAGCCAGTGCTCCACGTTGCGCTTGCGGCCGGTAAAGAAGTTGTCCACCACCGTCACCTCATGCCCGTCCATCATCAGCTTGTCCGTCAGGTGGGAGCCGACGAACCCCGCCCCTCCGGTGATCTGGGCGGGGACATGGAACAAACATGCAGAGACGAGCCAATGAAATGCAGGTGCAGTGTATTAAATTAACTTTTTCACCCACTGGCCAGAGTGGCTTGTGAATTCTAAAAATCACCAGCCATTATCAACATTTTACCAGCCACATTACCTTTCACAATATAACACAACCTGGTTGGTCACCAGCCAAAGTGGTTGCTAGAGTACATATCTTAATAGCATTTGGTTGGTGGCTGGAGTTAATTTCACCCCCTGCAGGAGCCGGGCCACGTGAGGCCCATAAAGCAGACCAATATCATAAGGGTCATTAAAAATACCACGGCCATGCACACTGATCTAGGGGGCAGTAAGGCAAAACCATTCTGGATTTGAAGAGACAGCATATTATATTTACTTCAATAAAATGGCAGCATTATGTATAGATGAGAAGGCCGCTGTGAAGATAGATCAATATTCCAGCAGTAAAGCTGGTGACAAAGAATGCTGAATGAACAATGAGACAAGGATACTTCCCCATAATGCATTAGCGACTGTCTACTAGGGGAGCTACCCAAAGCCAGGTAGATATGTTCTTATTCGTTTTTCCAGATAAATCAGAAGGCAGGGCTCAGGTCAGATTACTCAAAGCTGTGTGAACCACAAACCTCTTCATTTTCTTGAAGCCTGCCAATAAAATTGTTCTTAAAGGATAGGAACAGCATAATTCGATATTTTTCTTAAGATCAACATATTCTATGAAAAGACGGAACCTCACAATGCATTTATCCTACCAATTATTGTCCATCTAGCCAATGCCAGATATAGCCAATATCCTGGTAGTCATACAACTCTATTGTGGTCCAATAAACTGTCAAAAAAAAAGTCAAACATATAATTATATATAATTATATATAAGTATAATTTCTCATTAAGATGAACCTGGCCTCTGTACATTTTACTGAAATGACAGCGATTGCCTTTTCAATATGTGCCGATTCACTACCACATGGATCGTATACCAATGTGCAGCACCGAAATGCTCAAAATAATCCCCATCAAAATGAACAATTTGTTCCGTTTTTAAGTCAATTTGGTAAAAAACTACACTGGCCAGGTTTTTTGTGATAATAGGTAGCGTTTTCTGAAAATGAAAATATGTCTTTCGAAGCTGTACTTAATGATTTTAGTGCACAGTTTGAATGAACGGCTTCCTGGTTTAAAGCTAAATGGGGTAGAAGAATGTCCGATAGTATCGAGGTTTTGGCCTTTTCCTAGGATATGTTGACAATAAGAAAAATTTTAAATTACGCCGGCCTTGTCCTTTAAACTAGAACTGACTTGAGTTCACAAATTTAAATGACCCCAGCATGACCCCTCCCAACAGTCAGCCTTGGAAAAGCAATCGGAAAATCGAAAGGCAAAAAATGAAGTCAACCAGACATTCTTTGACAGCAGCAGAAAGACTAATTCTCCTGACCGAGATGTGGGAATGAAGCACGTTTTTGCTCGGTAGTGGAGGCAATTATGGAGAGTTTTTCTGTCCATTTTCAAAAAAGCCATAAACGGAATAATAATAATAAAAATAAAAATATTCCATGTTTGATTTCCATTTACGGCTTCTGGAGAAATTATTCACTCTCTTCAACAGTTTTCATATTTTATTGCCTTGAAATCAAGGTCAAGACACTTGTACAGAGAAAAACCATTTTTTCCTGATCTACGCAACATAATCCACAATGCCAAAGAAAATACTATATAAAATATACAGTAAAAAAACGCCCGAGCACCGGCCCCTTTTGCCTGCAGATTACATATTTGGATTATTATTTGTTGCTATCATTAATTTTTATTAATTCATTTTGGTAAAACACATTCTGTGCAATAACTTGGGTGTCGTAAAGCAGTTTTTCGGCGGGCCCTTTCTCACTTTGAGCACCCGCACAGCCTGGGGACTATGGGAATCATAAATTAGCAGGATTTTTATTTATTTTTATTTTTTTAATGACAAGTTATCGCAAAATTGAGAGAAATATGATGATATTAAAACAAGCGAGTGTTTGGATCAGCAGCGTAAGAACAACCCTTCGGCTCGTATTCTCTGCGGTTTGGGGGCGGGTCTCCCCTCTTTCACTCCTGAAACAGCAGAGGAAATTGATTGGCATGCTGGTCGACAGGGAAACTGACAGACGGACGAGATCACGCGCGCAGAACTGACGCCATCAGAGCATTTATTCTGGGAGTGGGGGACCCCGCCCGCCTGCATCTTCATCACTAAAACCCCACCTGCGCCCCGTTTGTGCGTCATAGCGCCGGTCCAGCGTCCTCCTGCATTTCGCAGGTAAAGGCCGTGTAGTAAATTCCCGGCAACGCCAGAACGTCTACGCTTCTCATTGCTAAGGCGCTATTTTATCCATCTAAAATAAATGCAGATTAATTTATTCTAGTAAATGAAAAACTGAGAAAAAAAATCCCATCTGATGGACCTCAAGTTTGTCTATGAAAATTAAACTTGTAGAGGATGAATACACCCCCTCTTTCCTCCAGCTTTCTCATTCAGAAATATCTTACTTCCATCCATCCATCCATCCATCCATCCATTATCGAACCCGCTTATTCCTGGTCAGGGTCGCAGGGGGGCTAGAGTCTATCTCAGCATGCATTGGGTGAGAGGCAGGAATAGCCCCTGGACAGGTCTCCAATCCATCGCCGGGCACACACACACCATTCACTTGTACACTCATACCTATGGGCAATTTAGAGTCTCCAATTAACATAACCTGCATGTCTTTGGAGTGTGGGAGGAAACAGGAATACGTGGAGGAAACCCACGTGGAAAACTAAATATTTTACTTTACAAATGGAAATCCTATAGATGTGGAAAAAGTATATATAAATACTTTTCTTATGACTTAATGGACATGTTACAGAGGGTCTTTAAAATGGGAGCCGTATTTAAAATGGGAGCCGTATTTAAAATGGGAGCCGTATTAAAGTTACGGTGGCGGAACAAGAGCCACCGCACAACACTCACCAAAATCCGCTTCCTGTCCTTCTCCGACAGGAACTTCACTGGGGGGTATTTCTGTGATAAACTGGGAGAGAAAACATCTTTATCAGTGGGAGTAACCAGATATGAACTATCATATAAAACATCTTTATCAGTGGGAATAACCAGATATGAACTATCATATAAAACATCTTTATCAGTGGGAATAACCAGATATGAACTCTATCATATAAAACATCTCACCTTGCACAAAAAGCGGGTCAGAACGCAAGGAGAATAAATCTATACAACTGAAATGAATGAAAGTAAATGCAAAAAAGTATTTTAAATTAAAGAATATACTTATTACTATGATTATCATTTTAAAATTCAGTGTATCATGAATATCTATGCCATATCTTAGCATGTTTATTGGACTGAATGTCATACGTAGAGCTCTTTTCTCCCCAGACTGTGGGGGTGAAATATGTCACATGACTGCAGTCCAAATTGGAGTGTAAGGATGCATCAGTGATACCCGGTGGAATTCATCAACGCTGCTCAATAACTTTAGAAAGTGAGATCGAGAAAAGAAAAAAAAACCCAGGCGCTATGCAACTCTAAAAACCACCAGGCGCTAAGCAACAGCAGAATTTTACACCTGTCAGTTCAGAGAGGAGCTGTAGCCAGCGGCGCTTGCGCCTCCTCCCATTTCCTCCGTTACCGTGGCGATATCAGCGGGTGGCGGCATCCTACGGAGGCCTCAAATAACGTGGACGGCCCAAGGCCACGACAACATGCTTCAGCAGTTCCCATCCTCATTTAATTCAGCTCATTTTAGCACACGCACTCATCAAGTATCACTAACACACGTCAATATTCCATCCAGTAGCTTGCTCAAGGGTACATTGGCAATGCCCCACCTGGGAATCGAACCTGCAACACCTGAGTTACAAGCCCAGTTCCTTAAGTACAACACTGTTTATTTATTTCTTGATTATTTGTACAAGACCATGTACAATGTTAAACATTAATATTTCCATTTGATGTTTTGTACCAGATTTAGCTTACAGTTCATTTTCATCCACGGAGGTAACGTCTGCTCTCGTGCGCCTGCCTGTACCCAATCACAATAAGAAAAAAAAAAGGCCAAAGAAACATGCTCGTTCTCTCTCTGCGCTGGGAATGCGACGGACTGCAGATGTGTAGCGGTGCACTGGTGCATGCATGCGCTAACTCTCCTCTGCATGCGTCTGCATGGCGCAGCCTTCAACAACCCCGCCTAACCAGACCCGTAGCCTTTACCGTTCTAACTTAAAAATCTAACAAAACGGCGATAAAAATAACCCAGAGCCGTGCTGTTATTCTGCCTCTGCAAGCCTCTGTTCACACACAAACACACGCTGCGCTCCTGTCGCCCGACCTCCACACAAACACACGCTGGTTCCGTCGCCTGACCTCCACACAAACACACGCTGCTCCTGTCTCCTGACGTGTGGTCAGTGCTTAACGCTTCAGGCAAACACAGTGCCTCGATGACCACTGACCCAGGATCAGTACGGTGTTGCTGAATCATACATAATGCGTGCGTGCATGCTGTGAAACAGGGCGCCGCAGGTTTGAGGGAGACCTGGGACGCCGCCGCGACAGCGTGCACCTCCATCGGTGATGTCATAAATACCTGAGCTCCAAATCTCGGATCTTCTCCCGAAGAGGGGCGACCGCCTGCAGAAAAGAGGGAAGGGTGCCGTCAGCAAAACACACACACCATTACAGTACAGTACACTACAATCACTTAGCACACGCTTTACTCTAGAGCGACTGAGACTCAGAAACGTGAAAGTATGACATCACCAAAAAGCCACCGAAGGCCCATCTATAATCAATAAATTTAAAGTTCGCCAAACAAACCGACAAATACTTCTATAAACTAAAGTAAAAATCGCAACACAGTTAACCTAACTTTACACGGCTATAACTATAACAATAAATAGTAAAAAAGAAATCCAAAAAGAAAGAGGAAAGCTAAAGAGGGTGAGGGGAGCCGTGGTGCAGTCTGAAGAGGCTTCAGTCTGTGGTGGAAGACGAGCAGGGTTTCCGCTGTCCTGACTGCAGTTGGAAGCTCATTCCACCACCAGGGGGCCAGAAACAGACAGATGTGACTGGGAGCATGGGAGGCGTGGACCGAGGTGCAGGTGCCCAGAGATAACAGAACAGAGGCGTCTGGCTTGTGTGTAGGTTCTGATGATCTTTTGATTATGTAATGGAGCGGCCATTTTAGCTTCCCATAGGCTAGCACCAAGGCTTTTTTATTTATTTTATTTTTTAAATAAAACAATGAATATGAGGTTATATTGCAGACTGTCAGCTTTAATTTAAAGCTATTCACAACCATATCAGGTGATCCACGTAAGAATTACAGCACTTTTTATACATAGCAGCCCCCATTTTTGGTTAAAAAAAGTTAAAATAACCTGAAATAAAGTCATATAATAAGTCATCATATTTAGCACTTGGTTGCAAATCCTGCGCATTTGATGAAGTCAGCACCCCATAGACATGACCAGAAGCTGGGTATGTTCCCGGGTGACGCGCTGCCAGGCCACAAGCTGGGTATGTTCCCGGGTGACGCGCTGCCAGGCCTGTACCGCAGCCTTCAGAAGTTCCTGTTTGTTTCTGTGGCAGTTTTCCTTCAGTCTTGTCCTCAGAATGTGAAATGCACGCTCAATTGGATTCAGGACACGTGACTGACTTGGCCAGTCAAGTACAGTCCACTTTTAGGCACCGATACAGTCCCACCTTTAGCTTTGGTTGCTTAGCTTAGCTCGGGCTCATTGTCTCGGCATCTCTTTCTATCACTTTGGTACAGGTTAATACTAGTCACATCTATCCATACAGCTGTTCCAGAACATCGTTTTTTAAAAATGTACTTCTTAGCAAATTCTGACCTTCTGTTCTTGAGGCTTACCAGACAGTGGTTTGCATCTTGCGGTGAACCATTCAGAGGTCATGCTGGTGTAGTTTTTTCTCTATGGTCTTTGCACATCTATGCCTACTTCCTGGAGAGCGTTCTAGTTCTAGTATTCTTCGGTCATCCACTACATTGGTCTTCCATGGTCTACCAGGTCGTTTGCTATTGCTGAGCTCACCAGTGCGTTTCTTGCTTCTTAACGATGTACTAAATAGTTGATTTTGACGCACCCAATGCTTTGGCTGTCTCTGATCGATTTACTCAGATTTTTCAGCCTCGTGACAGCCTGCTTTACTGACATCGACACTCATTTGGTTCTCACTTTGAGAGGGACTCCAAACGCAAATTTCACAATTAGAATCAACTCTCAAATCAAACCTTTCTTGTGTATAAACTAAAGGGGCAAAGACACACAGCTGAGCCAAGAAACAGCCGAGCAGCCAACCGTCCCATCGCTCCCTGAAAATAGGCCACTATGTATATAAAAGGCTGTAATTGCTACAGGGATCACTGGATACTGGATTTAAATATCCTCAAATTAAAGCTGACCTCTGATATTCATCATTTTATTTATCCAATGTGCCGGAGTACAGAGCCAAAACAACACTAATAGTGTCACTGTGCCACTAGGTAATGCTTCTGCATTTAACTACATAGCCAGTGGAGGGAGGCGAGAAGGGGAGTGATATGTCTGGGGAGATATGGCTCAGTCTTGCAGATAAGATGAACTGCAGCCTTATGGATGAGGTGCAGAGGTCTGAATGAGGCACGGAGGAGAGCTATGACCGATACGACCAAATGAAGCCCAAATTAACTTATTGACTAATAATCAAACAGTAACTGGAAGAGCCTTTTGAAACGCAGCATCACAATTCACAAGTGAGAGAGCGAGAGCGAGAGGCAAGACAGAGCGAGCGCGAGTGACAGTGCGAGAGAGAGTTAATTCACAAACAAATTAATTCAGCATGTGATTAACTCAGTGTCCTCTTATCTCTCCAGCCGGCACTATAACACACTGGGCCCGGCAGCAGAAAAGAGCCTTAAACCCCCATTATAGACAAATAAACAGAACTAATGAAAGCCTACGGCTTCGTCTGGCCGCTTCTGTTCAGTATCACAATACAGACCACGGCAAATACAGCCAGTTGCCAACGTTAGCTTGTGTAACAATGCAATCTCCACACAAACAGCAGGGCCTTGCCTGATTAAATGCCTTTTCCCTGAACCAAAATAAATCAAACACATTGCAAAAATGCGCTTACATTTGGTTCATAAACCTTATGGCCAAAAACATAAAAAGGCTCCCGCAGAAGCACATTTTGAAAAGGTAATGTGCAGGCGGCCCGATGCATTATCCCGATCAGAAGCCGTTCCAGCACACGGAGCGGCTGTTTGGGTACAATCTGTCGCCTTTCTATTCTATTTTTTCCCCTCTGTGAAACCTCTTTCATCGAACATCATTTTTCTCTACAGATAAGTAACATCGCATGCGCTAAAGGGTAATAGACCAGCAAAACACAGATAAGCGCTCTGAAGTAAAAGGTCGGGAGTATTTCAGAAGCAGGCCTGTAGTGATAAGCGGCCTTTCAGATTCTTCGGAGGGTAATTAAGAGGTAACCATCTCTGCAATAAGGCACATTTTCGGCGTACCACCTGGTGACACTGACGGGACGGAACAACTTCAGCCGGCCTTTTCATTTTACTTGTTTTTAAAATATTTTTTTATTTTGAAGGATAAAGCCCTTAAAACATCAAACATCACACAAAAAATGTACTTTACAGGTAATATATGATCTCTTATGTTGCCTGTATTTCTCCTGTTTGGAATTGTAGTAAAATCTTACACCTGTAGAGAGAGCTCTGCAACTCTAACAATAAACTTTATTTGTATAGCAACTTTCATACATAAAATGCTGCCCAAAGTGTCATAGCTAGTTAAAGGCTAAAGAGTTTCAGGCCTGTATCAGGAAAGTCATAGCTAGTTAAAGGCTAAAGAGTTTCAGGCCTGTATCAGGAAAGTCATAGCTAGTTAAAGGATAAAGAGTTTCAGGCCTGTATCAGGAAAGTCATAGCTAGTTAAAGGCTAAAGAGTTTCAGGCCTGTATCAGAAAAGTCATAGCTAGTTAAAGACTAAAGAGTTTCAGGCCTGTATCAGGAAAGTCATAGCTAGTTAAAGGCTAAAGAGTTTCAGGCCTGTATCAGGAAAGTCATAGCGAGTTAAAGGCTAAAGAGTTTCAGGCCTGTATCAGGAAAGTCATAGCTAGTTAAAGACTAAAGAGTTTCAGGCCTGTATCAGGAAAGTCATAGCTAGTTAAAGGCTAAAGAGTTTCAGGCCTGTATGAGGAAAGTCATAGCTAGTTAAAGGCAAAAGTGAAGAGATAAGTTTTTAGCTTTCTTTTACAAATATTTAGCAAGCTGGCTTCCCTGGTATCTATAGGTAGTGTGTTCCATAGCTTTGGGGCGTAATTGACAAAGGCTGCATCCCCAATCTTCTTCCGGCTGTTGCTGGGAACCTCCAATAAACCAGCAGCAGATGATCGCAGTGTTCTTGAAGGCAAGTAGTTGAGAAGGGAGTAAGCAATGTAGCTTGGTCCTAGCCCATTAAGGGCTTTGTATATAAGGAGGACCTTAAAATCAATTCTAAATGTTACCGGAAGCCAGTACAGAGCAGCTAAAACTGGACTAATGTGCTCTCTCCTCTTGGTTCTGGTTAAGAGCCGAGCTGCAGAGTTTTGAATGAGCTGAAGTTTCTCAGTGGTTTTTTCTCCAGGAGGCCAGTAAAAATGCATTACAGTAATCAAGTCGGCTTGAAATAAAGGCATGAATCAGTTTTTCAGCATCTTTTGGATTTATAAATGGTCGTACTTTCATCACCTTGTTAATGTGGGATCTGAATCTAAGATAACACCGACACCAACAGCATTTCTCTTTTTGTTTTAGGGCCGACTAGTATGATTTCAGTTTTGTCCTTGTTTAACTTTAAGAAATTATTGCTCATCCATTTATTTATTTCCAAAAGGCAGGTAGTAAAGGAATTTGGGTTCAGCAGAGATGTACAGTTGCGTGTCATTCGCATAACTATGGAAACATTGTGCTCTCTGATGATGTCCCCAAGTAGCACAGGTATAGTGAGAATAATAATGGACCATGGCAGATCCCTTGTGCAACCCCAAAGCAGATGTCATGTTTCTCAGACACATCTCCAAGCCTGACGTAAAACTTTCTCCCTTTGATGTATGTTCTGAACCGGTTTAACACAGTCAGAAAGTCCAACCAATTTTTCAAGATGATTGATTAAGATATCATGGTCAATCGTATCAAACGCTGCATTTAGGTCTAGGAGGACAAGAATTGAGACCTTATTTACATCAGTTTAGTTTGAGATCGTTGATTATTTTAGTAAGAGCAGCTCCAGTGCTGTGGTATGTTCTAAAGCCTGATTGATGTTCCTCCAGGATATTGTTTTCTTTAAGAAAGGAGCTTATTTGCACTGAAACTATCTTTTCAAGTATCTTACTAATGAATGGAAGGTTCGATATCGGCCTATAGCTGGTCAGTGCATTACCATCTAGGTTGGGTTTCTTTAGAAAGGGTTTTACAACAGCTGTTTTGAAGGCATCTGGGAAGATGCCCGTTTGAAGAGATGTATTTATAATCTTCAGGACATGACTTGAAACACTGTCGAACACCCGCTTAAAAAATGCTTTAGGTACAGGGTCAATACATGAGGTGGAGGAGTTACACTCAGTGACAGTCTTGCAAAGCTCAGTTAATGTAATACAGGCGAACGTTCCCATGGTTACATCTTTTTTACAGGGTTTGCTGAGGTCATCTGTGTTTACATCAGAAGTAATACTGGCTCTAATTGAAGTTATTTTGTTGTTGAAGAACAATGCGAGTTCCTCACATTTTGATGCAGAGAACTGCGGAGGGGTGGGGGCAGTGTTGAGTAGCTGGTCAATAGCGGAGAATAATATTCTAGAGTTTCCAGCATTCTCTTACCATTCACAGCAGCAGAAGCAGCACTGTTTAGCGAGAATGCTCGCTTTTAAACGGTGCCAGCGCTGGTATGATCACAAAAAAAATAGGAAAACGTAAAATATATTCGAAGCTGGTCCAGAAAAAAACGACAGTTTGCGAATGGGCGTTATATTGAACAATTCGGGAAATTGACGGTAAGACATAATCACTAGAAATGGTTTAAAAGTAAGCTTTAGTTAATGTTTACGCTCTAAATGAATGGGGAATTTACTTCCGAAACCAGCGTGACGTAGTCACTTGAGTACTCTATTGCTTTAACCTACTGACGGGCTGCTGGGAAATGCGATGTTAGCAACATCAACGTCAAACCCTATAAGTAGGGCGGCAGTGTGGTATAATGGTTAAGGAACTGGGTTTGTAACCGAAAGGTTGCCGGTTCGATTCCCAGGTCGGACACTGCCATTGTACCCTTGAGCAAGGTACTTCACCTGCATTGCTTCAGTATATATCCAGCTGTATCAATGGATACTATGTATAAATGCAAAAGAAATGCTGTGTAAGTCGCTCTGGATAAGAGCGTCTGCTAAATGCCTATAATGTAATGTAATGTAATAAGTGAATACACTTGACGTTCGGGGGAGGGGGGGCTACCTGTTCCTTTGTTTACGTCTTGCCATTACCTTAGAAAATTTTAAAATTAAAATGCAATTGGGCGTTTCCACGGTTGGGCATGCTCAATTAGCATTTCGCTACATGGTTGGGCCCTATAGTACTGGGAGCAGCTTAGTTACAGTAACCACGTTTCCATACTTTAGCGTCTGACCCTCCAGGGCCATCCCCTGGGGTTGCCAACGACGACGCTAGGCTGGAGATCGATAGGAACAGAGGGAGAGAGAAACTGGGAGGGAAGAGGTCAGTTTTTTCAAGAACCCACCTCATTTATCTTGTGTTCAATCTTCAGCTCTCCTTGCTCCTGTATGGACCTGAAAGGAACAGCCATGTTTTAGGCAAAGCGCTAACCAGTCGCACGCAGTCGTTTCGGCCTATTCTGCGCCACGGGCCGTAAACCGAAATCCCCTGAGCGTTTCAGCTCAGACGCAACACAATGCGCAACGTCTCTGTGGCATTCTTCTCCCCCTCTGATCCCTTTTGCATTAGTCAAAGCATGCAACACATTAATCACTGTAACAGGGCTGGGCGATTCCCGTCCCGGGGGACCGGTGAGCATGCAGCTTTTTGTTTCCACCAGTTACCCTGGCTAAATGAGCTAACTGGCTGTATACACCAACACTGGTTCACATAGATTAGATCACGTTAAAACGTTTCATGTAGGGACACAAGAACAGTCTTTGGCTGTCATTTATGCGCTTATCAAAATTTTTTGGATAAATGTCAGATGGTGTAAATGTTGGGGCTAATTAAGTAATCAAGGCCAAAGAAATTGCATGAAAACCAGGAACACAAAGGGCCCTCGTTGCCCACCTCTATGCTGTAATAAGCAGAGAGATAAAGAGAGCACAACAGTGCCTTAAACAGACATTACCGCTAAACCACCACTTTCCTCACTGCTCGCCAAAAGAATAAATCATTTTCAGAATCCCTCATATCATATTATTACCCTCATATTATGTTGAAATTTTAAGGCACATTTTATGTTTGGGGTCAAAATGACCCCAAAAGTTTAAACTGATGCAAAACTATTGTATTAGACACTTTCTGTGTCCCTTTTGTGTGTCCCAATTGACTTGCCTTTTATCCATGAATTTTTAAAAATCTGGGATTAAACATCTAATTTTAGAGCCTGAGGTAAGTGAAATTTAGTGAAGTTTAAAACCTGTATGAGAAAGTGCCACCAGAATCATCCACAAAAAATCTGAGATATAAAATCTAAAAGGCTGTATATTTTCTTACAAATGACCCCACACAACACCTTTTTATACAAAGTCTGTACTGGACTTTTGAAAAGGGGTTTTCAAAACATAGCAGTATGTTGATTGCACATTTACCATTTCATCCAAACAAATTAGGAGAAGTTGTATACAGGGGGTGGACAAAATAACAGAAACACGGCTTTAACTTTGAAGCATCTAAACCACAATTACAAAAGCATCTACACAGGTAGTTAATTCCTATTCCTTTGAATGCCAATTAGCAGCATGTGTCTGCTTAAGAGGGCTAACCAGCAGCACTTTGTGGGGGTAAGTCTCCAAAGCAAGATGAGGATACGAACAGAGTTCCAAACGGCCAAATAGTTGGTGCCAGAATTGCAGGAGTCGGTCACAAAAACGACAAAATTATTTAATAATATAGAAACCATTTGTTTCAGTCATCTTTTACTCTTTTTAATACATCTGGACGGGTTTATGTTTGGAGAAACCCTAAGGAGGCATTCAATCCACAATGTCTGTTACCAACTGTTAAGTATGGTGGTGGTTCTGTAATGGTATGGGCAGCCATTTCATGGGACTCATTGGGCCCAATTATTACTCTCCATGGACGTGTAATGGGCAAACAATATGAAACCATTTTACAAGACCAGGTGCATCCTATGGTGCAAACACTGTCCCCTCATGATGTCTCCATATTCCAACATGATAACGCCCCCATACACACTGCTAAAAAATGGTTCCAAGAACACAAGGATGACATCAAATGCCTTCCATGGCCTGCACAATCACCAGATCTATACATAATTGACCCCAGATCTAAACTACTTGACTCTCTGCTGGTATCCAGCCATATTGCTGAAGTTGATACAACCCTTCCATCGTTAGCACAAAAAACAGCTGAAAGTGATAACCCCTGGTCTAGACTAAACCCAAGTCCGTGATCTATTCCACTCCTGGGTATGCTAACAGCCATGCTGATAAAGGAACATGGATCGCCGCCCGGGATAAGAAGAATCAACGCTGTAAAAAAAACTCCGGTCTCCCGCAATCTCAGCCTCTCCAGCTTGAAAACAGATTGGAGGTGCTAGCAGTCCCACTGAGTCATAATGCTCCAGCACACCAGGAGCATGTTGACGGACACCCTCCACAGCAGAACCCACAGAAAAACGGCGCTTTAAGGCTCTCCCCTGAAACACGATCACACGAAGCACCACCAGCGATGCTTTGAACTCAGCGACAGGCAAGTAAAATATCCCACTGCCCCACCTGCCCGGAACCCACCCAGAACCCGCCCCATCCCAAGACTCTAATCCTTGGCGACTCCATGATCAGGGATGTCAGAGGCAAAATGGGAAATGTTATCTGTTTTCCGGGGGCCACAGTAGGCTTGGGTGGATCCAGAATTCTCAGAGCCGGTTCCGGTTCCAATAAAAAACCACGATTCCGAGTTAGAACCGGCTACCCAAGATTCAAAGAAAAACATAAGGTTCAATAAAACATAAGGATTTAAATAAAAACATAAGATCTGTTCCATTGTGTCATTCTGTGTGTGGTTTTAAACCATGGATGCACGCCGCTGCGCCATGCCAATGGATATGACTGGCGAATGGGTCTTAAGATTATTTTCAATGGGTACTTTCATTGATTTTCGTAGGGGGAAAAAAAAAAAAAATTGTATTTAATGCTTTTTTGCAGGCATGCCACAGTTTGCAATTGGATTTGTAACACATACTTAAAGCATCCTTCTGAATTATTTTAGCTTGAAAGTAATTATTAAACTAATATCCCAAACAGAAAATCAAACGCACCACCTAAACCTAATACAAATGGATCCACCCAAGCCTAGGCCACAGTAAATTATATAACAGAAAAAGTACCGCACATTTTAATAAATCACCCGATGGTTGAGAAAATCATTGTACATGTAGACTCAAATGACATTCCAAAACAACAATCTGACTACATCCATTTATTTAACTCTCTTAGGCAGTCATCAGTTCAAGTTAATATTTCGGGTCCTATTCCCACTATTGGACGTGGAATAAACCGGTTCAGCTGGCTGTTGAGCCTAAACGCCTGGCTCAGCTCTACATGCGCTGCTCATAATCTCAACTTTATTGACAATTTCAATCTATTCTGAGAGCGCAGAGACTTTTTCTGAGCGGATGGCTTACATCTAAACAGAACAGGAACCAGTGCCATTTTATTTTCACTTTATATGCTCCCGCTCGGCATCATCATAAGAAATCACAATGTCAATTACCACTGTTATGCCGACGATACACAACCGTACGTCTGTTTCTCCTGAAAATCCAAACGGTCTAAGTACACTGACTGCGTGCAGCACCATCAACGACTGGATGAGCAATAACTTTAAAAAATGTAATGAAGATAAAACCAAGATATTACTGGTAGGACCCAAAGAAAAGAGAGACAATTTGCTCTCAGAACCAGGCTGTCTGGCAAAACAGAGCAAATCTGAAGTTAGGAATCTGGGTGTGATTCTAGACTCTAATCTAAGTTTTAACTCATTTTAACAAAGTAACTAAGACGACCTTTTTTCACCTAAGAAACATAGCCAAAGTAAGACCTTTTCTAAATCAGAAAGATGCTGAAATGCTTATACATGCTTGTATTACTAGCCGGCTGGACTACTGTAACCTGTACTGTACTGGGCTACCAGAAAAATTTATTAAAAAACTACAATTGATACAGAATACTGCAGTGAGAATTTTAACTATAATTAATAGAAGAGATGATATTACTCCAGTCCTGAGAACTCTTCACTGACTAGTGTCTACCTGCATCTTATAGAATTGATTTTAAAGCCCTTTTACTTGTTTATAAAGCATTGAATAATTTAGCACCATCTTACATCAATGACTGTTTATCCCACTTTATGTCTCCACCTGAACCCCTCAGGTCTACCACCGCCGCCCTTCTTAATGTTCCAAAAGTTTTACACAAAAGCTCTGGTGAGGTGGCCTTCTGTTTTTATGCACCAAAACTATGGGACACCCTCCCACTAGATATAAAAATGGCGAGCTCAGTTGCTACTTTTAAGAATAAGCTAAAAAACTATCTTTTAAAGCTGACTTTTAATTAGGTTTTTCTTACCCATGCACTATGTTCTTAACTTTGTTTGTTTTATTTATTTTATCTATATTTGTTCTGTATTTAGTTTTTATTGTTGTGAAGCACTTTGGGCTGCATTTTATGTATGAAAGGTGCTATACAAATAAAGTTTATTTTTATTATTTATGGGAAATTCTGGAGCACAGAGTGCAAACTAGATTTCCACCTCCTCATCCCTTCTTGAACAATGGGCCAATATCCCACTACACACAGTTCAGAATATGACAGCATTCATATAGGACTGAAACTGTTTTGAAGGCAAAGGGTGGGCCTACTCATTATTAGTTACTAGATATTCAATTTGTGTAATTGTTTCCGATGTTTTGTGCACCACCTGTAGTGTCATAAATGGTTTTTAAGACGTAAAACACTGAATCGGGTCAAATTGACCCCAAACATAATATGAGGGTTACAAAACAAATTATAGACAAATACATACATTTTTAATTAATCTTTTTTGAATTTATAAATATACTGATGTATTTAAAAATAAATGTGTCCACATGAGCAGCCGGACAGTCATAACTCAACGGCTGATCGTGTCGATCGCAAGCTCAGATGTTACCGGCACATGCTTAACAGGACTTGTCCTTCCCAGACGCCTTTCGCAAAAAAACAAAAAGTATGCAAGTGTAGGCACATAAGTCTCCAGCGTTATGTGCAGAGATCATAATGCGCCTCGCCCCAGCCCCAGCCCCTAGCCCTACGCCCTAGCCCTACGCTCTTGCCCTACGCCCTAGCCCTACGCCCTAGCCCTACGCCCTAGCCCTACGCCCTAGCCCTTCGCTTACATCCTGCAATACAAAATGACCAAGCGGCCCAATCTGTATCACCGCTTCATAATGTAGCTTTTTACATAAGCAAACGGGCACAAGAGAATGCAGCTCACATCTGATTAGCATATTAGCGTCAGGCTGCATAAGTCCTTCACCTAATAACTGTGCCATGCAGCAGTGAACATCTATGAGGCTTGTGGCAGTGTGCAGGGATTCTGACCTTTTTACCATCGCTATTTATGTTCATTATGAAGCTGACATTTGACTAACAATGAGGCCAATGCTTTTAATTTAAACACGTTTAAATGTATTTTACTGCATATTCATTTTAACCAAGATGCATTATTGACAAGCAACCTTTTGCCTTTAAGATTACAATATTCAAATGGCGATGTCACTTGGCCAATATATGTGGTGCAAAATCTGCAGCCATTCTAGTGTTAATGAGCAAGCAATAGCTGATCTTATGCATATTCATGTTTTTATGAATATAATCCTGACTCGTTCAGTGAAATTCAGTGCACTTGAGCATTTCATTTAATTTGCCATCTACGGCCACAGAAACTTACACAATGTTGTCCATGCTATTTATAATGGAATTGCATGCAATGTGGCTAGAACACAAACTAGCATCCTTGGTTCATGTTCAGAACAGTTCATTATCGCCCTGCACAGTAGATAAAATGTCTCTATTCACACTGGTACATACAGTGCTGCTCGAACGTTTTGCTTCCTGGTTCATGAACTGATTGGCGCAGGACTGTGGTAATCCACACAAGCTGAACAGCAAAACATTTTTTATCTTATTCCACTATTTTGTGAGCCTGTACGCAGAGACAACACATATGCAACATGACATTTCTTGGCTTTCTGATCACATTATGTAAAGAAGACATACATACATACCTCATGTTTGTGTAGGTTCCCCAGACAGCTGGAAAAAACAAAGATAAAATGTTTTTTTAAGTTTACAAATTACTGTCACAGTTTACATTTTAATTAGCATAATTTCTTATTATTTTCAGATGGTGACAAATTAATGAAACAAACAGGTTTTCTTTATTGGACACAGATGGTAAAATAACACAACAGACGGTGAACAGCAGTAACCAGCATCTCAGAGGAGCAGGGAAGCCGTGAGGAAGAAACAGCTGTGCATCGCCATGGTGACCGAGCTGTCAATACCAAATCAGCGGCCTTAAAAACAGGGCAGGGCAGCGCAGCGATAGACAGGGCAGTGATTAACAGCGCGAGAGAGAAAATGACTTTCGGAACAGGCGAGCTGTGAAGGTTATGGTGACCTTACAGGTCCTTAAACTAAAAAATAAATAAATAAACGATTCTTTTAAAGAATCAAGATACCTGAATTCAGCCATCTAGCTACCTATCGTAGCCAGCTGGATAGCTAGAGGTAACGTTACATACAGGTCCAGGAACAGGTTTTATTGGGTGAGATTAGTCTTATAAAGAGGTTTTACTGTGGACCCACCAACCCACCATCCTGGCAGTACCATTCAACAACAGGCAATTCCACTTCCATACAAACTAATGGCAGTAGCCATCATCTAAGCCAGTGGTTCCTAAAACTCCCCTCAGGAACCCCCCGCCGGATACAGGCGTCTCATGTGTTCCACCTCAAGCACGCCCGATACAACAAATCTAGTGTGTATGTGTGTGTGTGTGTGTGTGTGTGTGTAAGTGTGTGTAAACGCATCATAGAACCCCTTAGAGATACAAATTAGGCTGAAAAATGTTTCCATACGATTATTTGCATCAATGCAGCAAATGTTCAAACGTGCACTGCGGTATCACAGCAAGCAAATACACACATTTCAAACGTGTATAAAAGCAAAACAAAAATGGACACCAAAGTTTTGAACTCTATAATAATATAAAATATCTATAATATATATATTTTTTTAATCAGTGAAAAGCCAAATTAAACTACCCCTATTCTAAGGCAGAGGGGTTTGATGAAATGGCGTCGGGGTAAAGCGTGACGTGCAGCATAGAGATCTGCAGTACGTTTCAGAAATAATAAATAGCAAGTTTTATACCAGGGCAAAAGACGGCGGGATTTGTTAGAATGAGATGCAGGTCCGTGTGTCAGCGATCGAACCCTCCAGCTGTTTACATTCCGTGTGTCCATCGAGGTGACTGACCTATATCACCAAAGCCATTTCCACATGTTAAGCACACACTGGAGAAAGCCTCCCTCAGAGGTTGTTTTATCTACACAACCCGAGGACCGAGGAGGGTATTTCACAAAGTGAAAAGAAGCTCGCCAGCTAACTTTTCTATATTTTTCACATCCGATTGGATGAGAGCCTGGGTTGCTTCAAAATATTTACAAACGTTAGCCTGCCGACTCCTTAATCCCGCTTTGTGAAATACCCCCCAGGAGACGTCCAAACCCAACCAACCACAAGAGGTTCCCCTTTTGCCTTTGTTGCTGTCGTTCCTGTGGGCTCCCTGCTCAACAGTGACAAACACAGGGTCCCTTTACTGAAGGTCCACTGTGGTAAAAGTTCCCCTTTTTTCTTTTAGAAAAGCATCTGCTATACCAACAGGCACCATGAACAGCAATCAGGTGCACAAAACAGGTATAGTCGTTTATTCTCAGGTTCTGGTACCTTCCAGCTCCCGTGAGAGGAACCGTGAATTACTTAAATTCATTAATAATTACAATCAAAGAATACATTTCTAATTGCAGAGAATCGCACACAGCACATCAACAAATCTAAATTTATTCTCATTAAAATGGAGAATTACACTAAAACTCACTTCCTGTGCCAACCCCAGATCTGTGCTGGAAACACACACACACACACGTTTATATCAAACCTGCTGTGCATCTTATACAACTTGTCTCAGAATAGTGATTACATCTTTTGGCTCAGACCTGACCCGAGTCAGACTGGGATCAGAAACTATTGGTGACAAAAATCTTCCTCTAAATGCAGACTGTACATGTCTGTCTCTCTCTCATTTATGGCCCAAAGAATTCAAATTTTTGCCAATTAATACTAATATTTACATATTATAATTCATATTTGAAGGGGTAGGCCATTTCCAGAGTCAACACTGCATAGATGAGGAAGTACTGAGAAGCCCAGTTGGAAAGACAAGAGGATTAGCGCTAAAATCCCTGAGCAACTGAAACTGGGCAAGACTTCCAAAAACAGCGTCTCCTGCTGGCTGGACGCAGACTGCAACCTCCACACAACACAACCGACGCAATCGGTCGTAGCCAATCGTACCCAAAAACCTCATCAGATCCTCTTTAGACGCAGGGAGGTGGATAATCATCTATCGCTAAAACTTTGGCCCTAACAGGGGAAACTTTTCCCTGTCCTACCACCTTACCGAGATACGTGACCGTCGCCTGAGCAAACTCGCACTTTGCCAGATTCACTGCCATTCACAACCAAAGAAAAACCCAGGACCACCCAAGACCGCAACCAGGAGCAGGAGGAGAACCCCAAAAATGCCAGTCCTTTAGAAAGCCATAGGGCTGACTTTTACAGGCTAAGCCCCAGGAGGGAGAGGGCATAAAGGCACACAAGCCCACCGTCCGGCCGGTTACTGCAACTGCCATGAAAACAAATGACAGACCGCTAGTAAGGGTGGATTCATCACACCAGGGGCCTCCTTTCACAGGGTAGTCTGTCAACTATTAGGCCCATTCAGTGGAGGAAGAGTTGATTATGGTCTACTGACAGCCACCTCGCAAGCCACATCACAGACCGGAAAACCAATTGAACAATAGATATCGCACCTGACACCGTAACGACCACCGCCGCTTATGTTAATTAACTAGCATAATGTCGTTCAATATTGAGAACGAGACCAGGTGAAATTAACTGGCTGAACCCCAATGAGTAAACAGAAATAGTAAATGCACACACTAATTCTGTAGGGCATAACTACACGACGAGCGGCCGCACCTTGTTTTCCATGGCAGTCATCTGATATAAATAATGCATTGAGCTTTTCAAGGCTCCCTTAACAAGGCTCCCTTAACAAGGCTCCCTTAACAAGGCTCCCTTAACAAGGCTCCCTTAACAAGGCTCCCTTAACAAGGCACACGTACCCAGTGACGTCGGTCCCATTCAAACTGAAGTTGGCACATGTCTGCTCGCATTTTTGGGCTCTCTCAGATGTAAAAATGTTTTTTTTTAAATTATGTACTATTTATTCATGATGATTGATTATACAATTCAAAGGTATCCTTCTAAATATGGCACAGAACACACTCTGGTAAACCAACCAATCCCCTTTCCCCCCATGTTGCTAGCTCCTCCCTCGAGGCATCAGAGATAATAGAACAGTGACAAGATATTACCTCAATGGGAAAGGACACATTAGGACAGGATAGAAAAGAGGACACGACGACATCTTGGCATCAGATCATCTTTGTTGGTACCCACCTCGTGGCGCACCTTGAGGGACTTTAGTCAGTCAATTGGCGAGCGAGAGTGGTGAGTCACTATTTGCATAGGTAAGAAAATGGAAAAACACAGATTCAATCATCTTTTGGCTTCCTTCGGAAAATATATCCTGATATAGAATAGCTTTATTGCTGGTTATCTAGTTTTAACAAATTACCGTTCTGGTAGCTTACTCTATCCGACATTCAATTGCTCTGTGTCAGTAAGGCCCTTCTACCTCCCCAAGAGAATTCCCCCAAATATTTATAACAGTGGTGTACAGTCACCAGAGAGCTGAAGCAAAGTCCCCTGCCGACGTTATATTCTCTGTGTCAAAGCGACTCCAGTCTATTTCACCTGATGTGCCAAACTTTATTTAGGGTGTTTTTAACCACTGTTCCTGTTTATTTTAAAAAATAAAATTAAAAAATAAAAAACCTTGAGCGGTTTCCATCAATATATTACCTCTCCAACTCGAGGTGAAAAGGCTTTAGAGCCGTACGTCTTTGTTATGGCTCTATTACGGGAGCTTACAGATCAGTCGCGTGTCCCCCAATTGGATCCCCGGACCACAATGCAGTGCACCCGCTTCCCTCATACAGGACTGTGTTGCAGAGGGGCAAAGCGCAGACTCGGCACATCAAGATAGGATAGCGCTCTTGCCCTACAGGGGTGCTTCGGCTGTACGGATTGGTCCGTCTTTCAGGATTCATCCAATAGCATTGATGAACTGACAGCTGTAGCATGTAGCTACATTTCGTTTTTGTGTGGACTCTGCGATACCCTCTAAGGATGTTATCACCTATCCAAATAAGTAATAGATTTATAAGATATATAAAAGTGTGCCTTGTAATAAGTAGCCTGTTTTTAGTACAGGTAACGTTAAAGAATGTTTTAATGTCCCCGTTTTACTGCAGTTTAACTGAATCGGTCTTGACTTTTAGTATGTTTGCCTGGTTTGGTAGACTCAGCCAAGCTAATAAAGTACGAGCCACTAAAGTGATTGGGGTTGACCAATCACAACTCAAGGATGCGTTCCATAAGCAGGTCATCAGAAAGGCTTATTTAACCCGGGACTGCTCTGATCGTCCACTCCATAAGAACTTTGAGCTCCTTCCGTCTGGCCGCTGATTTACGATGCCCCGTACAAAAGCAAGGCATTCCGGAGGTGCTTTTGTCCCTTTGGCCATAAACATACTGAATCACTCTGCATAATCATA
>CM040398.1:35473612-35678612 GCA_022702515.1 Ilyophis sp. 1 JC-2022
CGCATGTAAAATGATTAAGAAACAATTAACGATGCCAATAAAATTACACAAGGAACCCTGCAACATGACAACGCTTGCATTTAGAGTTTGGTGTCTGTTCAATGACCAAGTAAAAGTCACTCAATGAGTTGTATGAAAAGCCCCGCAGATTGGTGTTGCTAGTCAGCTAATGTTAGCTAACAGGTAGCAGGCTAGGTCATGTGACCACACAGGGGTTTTTAGACACACTGGGGTGCTACTGGGGTGCTACTGCTGTTCTCTCTCTCTCTCTCTCTCTCTCCCCCTCTCTCTCCCTCTCTCCCTCTCTCTCCTCTCTCCCTCTCTCTCTCCCTCTCTCTCTCCCTCTCTCTCTCCCTCTCTCTCCTCCTCTCTCTCCTCCTCTCTCTCCCTCTCTCTCTCCCTCTCTCTCTCCCTCTCTCCCTCTCTCTCTCCCTCTCTCCCTCTCTCCCTCTCTCCCTCTCTCGAGTTGCGGAGTACAGTACGGACACACTTACTCTTCCAGTGGCCTTGCTCATAGATTTACAGCACCACCATTTTGCGCAATATGGTGTTGTAATACTGTCACTCTTAGCAATAAAATAAGGGAAACAAATGACTAAAGAAAAAATATTTGTATTGTGGACATAAATCATCCATATTTTGTTTGGTTGAGTTTGAGCCCCCTCAAAAGTCTTTGGTGCACTACACCTCTGGACAAAGACAGCATTAGTTCGGATCCATCAGTTCAGACTGAGTGTTCCTTTGAAGCAGGCACAAACTACATTTCCCAGAATGGCAGTACGTAGCCTTGAGTGGGTCGTTCAGTGCCTCTGCAATTGGTGAACCAGTCAAACAGCTCACATGTATTTAGAACAGTTTAGATTAATCATAGGGGAAAAAACAGCTGAAAAAACCTCCCCAAAACTCGTACATGCCGTACATGGCTCTCGCTGATTCATATGCAAGCAAACCATAACCCCAGAGTGCTGCTCTAATTCACGTTGATAGCCCCTGTAACCTGAGGTGGGATAACAGCGTTCCTATTTCCTGCATGGTCTATATATGTTGAGCATATGTGCTTACAAATAAAGCGCTGTACACAATAGCCAAAGCCAAAAGTGTGAAGCCAATTTGACTGAGCAACAGGTGTAATGCACGTCCACTCACTGAATGCAGGGACTGCAGGGACTACAGGGACGCGTGTACCTCTGTACGACTCGGCAACACACTCCTGTTCTTATAGTAGCCTACTAACACTTACACTGTGCAAAATTATTTGTCTGTGGCTTTAGGAAATAATGAAATCCGAACTTGATCAGGGATGGGGACGGGTAGCCTACCAAAAATGTAGAAACAGTTTCTGTGCGAGTTGTTAGTGGTTTAGATTGTTTTAAGACAGTTTGCCAAATATCATATTTCGTGTAGAACCCAATCATCTAGGTTACTGTGTCACACTCACTGTATAGGTTGGAAGGAACAGAAATCAGACAAAACACAGCGTAGGTTGTGCAATGATTCATCGGTTGTGCAGAGATGGTAACTTGCAGCAGTTTCTTTCATACTTACAGGCAATGTATGCGATCAAAGCGAGAGCCACCAGAAACTTCATCATTCGTCTGTTTATGCTTGTAACCAGCCAGACGATCCGCTTCATAATTCACAATACAGCGCCGAATCCAGAGACATGGGAGCTCCACTTTACATCATTCTGAAGCCCGAACTGACGCCCTCTTTTCCAGCAAAACAGGGTTGTTTCATTGTAGCCAACTCCACACGCTGCTATGGTTCCACCCTATAACGTTACCGTATCTTAACACGAAACACGCAAGCTAGCAGATGTTACGTTAGTGAAATAAACTAGTTACAAAATCCAGGGCATTCACCATTACAACACTACGTTGCTTTCAACCATGACGAGCTTTCAAGCTAAGAAAGCTAAGAAAGCTCAGAAAGCCATGTAGCTAGTCAGATAGTTACCGTATGGCTAGCTGACTAGAACGTTTGCGTGTCTATTCCAGATTTTTTTTTAAATCGAATGAAGAATATAACGTTACACAACAGCTAATAGATCACAAATATAATTAATGAACGATCTCGAATCTATAATAATGATAGCTAGTCCATCCGCTTGTCTAGCTGCCAGTTGCTATAGCTAGCCAACTTGGCTAGCTAACGTTACTACTACCAGGAGTTTTAGATCTTATGAAGCTAGCTACTTATCAAGCTGTATTTTCGGATTTTGGATTACGACTACATTTATACCGAACAGTTATATCAGTTATATCCGTACACACGAAATGTATAAATGTTTAAAACAAATTAAACTACTTGCGTAATAAATTCTTTGGATTCAGATATTTTTGGAAGGGCCGCTGTTCTCTAGAGCGAATGTTCTGCACTCTACTGATCGCCCTGCCGCGCCTGCAACGTTCTTCTTATTCTTCTTCCTCTAATTTATTTTATGGTGGTCTGTAACCAACAATAGGAGCTTTACCGCCACCTACCGGCCTGGAGTATGGACCAAGGACCCTCCCACTCCCAAAACAAACCCTACCAGCTGACTACCCACTTAACCCAAAACAAAACAAAACAAAACATCCTATAAAACAATTACACCACCCCAACTACCACCAAGAAAACCAACAAAAGGAAAATAAACTCTTAAAGTAAATAAATAAATAAATAAAAATAATTTAAAAAATAAAATAAAATAAATTTAAAAATCCTCTAAACCATTTTAAACAAACCCGTTTCCCTCAAAAACCTAAATAAGTGCCTATATCCCCCGTCCCCAGATTGTCTATCTAAGAACCCCATCTCGAACACCACCCCACTCTCCCTCATTCGTGCTACCATCCTCCCCCTCTCCCTCCTATACTTCCCGCACTCCATCATCACATGCTCCACCGTCTCCTCCTCCTTACAATACCCGCACCGCCCATCTGGATGTTTTTTTATTAACCTTAAAACCCCATTCAAACCCGCATGCCCCACCCGAAGCCTTGTTATTATTGTTTCTTCCCTTCTACACCTCCCCCCTTGCCTGATCCTACCCACTTTCTGCTGCACCCTATATAATTGCCTGCCTCTGCCCTCCCGATCCCATCCCTCCGCCCTACCCATCTTCACACCCACCTCAACATTGGCCTTCCCCACCGCCCTCCTAGCCAAGACATCAGCCACCTCATCACCCTCTACCCCCACGTGCGCCGGTACCGACACAAACCTAATCACCATCCCCATCCTTTGCAACCTAAACAATGCCTGTAACACCTCCCAAATCAGATCCGGCCTACATCTAGAGCTGAAACCCTTCAGACTCTCCAACACAGCACTGGAGACACACTACCACCCTATCTGGTCTCATCTCCTCCACCCACTGCAGTGCTAAAACAATTGCCACCATTTCTCCTGTATATATCGACAGCTGATCATCCACTCTCCTCCCCACCTCCACCCCAAACTCCGGCACCGCAAAGGCACACCCCACCCTCTCCGTCACCGGATCCTTCGACCCATCAGTATATACATGTAGATGTCCATAAAAACACTTCTTTAGATATTCACTTACCTGTTCCCGACGAGACACCCCCTCCCCTCCGCCCACCCCCTTCAACAGCTCCAGATCCACATCCGGCTGCGGCAACAACCACGGCGGCACCGCCGGAAACACCACCGTTGGACTGTACTCCCGTCCCCATAATCCCATCTCCCTAGCCTGACTATTCCCCACCCAAGCAAAACTATTCATTCTCCTCCTACCCTGTTCCCAGCATTCCCCTAAAATACCCTTCGTCAGATGATTCTCCCAATGCCCCCTCAAAGCCACCTAATAGCTCATCGCCAGCTGAGCCCTCCTCAACCTCAACGGCATTTAACCCACCTCTACCTGTAGAGCCGGCACAGGAGTGGTTCTATACGCCCCACAACAAATCCTCAATGCCCTTGCCTGCACCACATCCAGCCTCCCCAACACAGTGACAGACGCAGATCCATACGCCACACTCCCATAATCCATCACCGATCTGATTAACCCCACATACACCGCCCTTACCGCCGACCTATCCGCTCCCCACTCCATCCCCGCTAGACACCTCATTACATTAATTACTTTTTTACATTTATTAACCACTGCCTCCACATGTACCGCCCAAGTAAGTCGAGACTCAAACCATACCCCCAGAAACCTAAAGGACCCCACTCTTCCCAATTCACTCCCATACAATTTCAGCCCGACCCCCCCGACCCACCTTCCTCCTCGTAAAAAAAAGTGACTGAGTCTTCTCCACTGAAAACCTGAATCCTCATTTTAATGACCATTCCTCTACCCCATCTATTGCTTCCTGAACCCTCTTGACTGTATGTCCCATATTTCTCCCCCTCTTCCACAGAGCCCCGTCATCTGCAAATAGAGACCTCCCAATATCCGGTCGAATTTCGGAGAACACATCATCTACCATTACAGAAAACAGTAGAGGACTAATCACAGTCCCCTGAGGTGTACCATTTTCCAGTACATACCACCCAGAATACCCCCTACCCACCCGCACTTGAATGGAATGACAGGTCAGAAAACCCTTCACCCAATAAAACACCCTGCCGCCCACTCCCATTCCATCCAGCTTGATTAAAAGACCCTCCTTGTTTACCTGTGCCTTCCTCACCTCCGACTCCAGGCACAACACAGGGTCCATTGTACCTCTACCCTTCCTGAAACCACTCTGACATGGGGACATATACCCCCCCGTCTCAAGGTAAAATGACAGCCTCTCAGCTACCATACGCTCCATTGCTTTACACATATGTGAAGTTAATGCTATTGGCCTATAACTTCCCGGCTTCGTAGGGTCCTTCCCCGGTTTCCTCACCGGCACCACCACCGCTTGCTTCCAACTGCCCGGCAACCTCCCTTTTGCCCACACTTCATTATATAACCTCAGCACCACCCCCAGTGCCACGTCACTAAGATGGGCCAACATCACATAACACACCTCATCCCTCCCCGGTGACGTCAACCCAGCCCTACTAACTGCCCTCCTGACTTCTGCCAATGTAAACGGAGCATCCATTGCATCTTCCCTCCCTTCCCTCACCCCCAACACCCCTTTATTCGCCACCCTAGTCCCCTCCCTCCCACTCCTCCCCTCCTCCGTCATATTACTAGAGCTATGTACCTGCACAAAGGCCTTGGTCAACATCTCTGCCTTTTCCACATCACTCACAGCCGTCCCCACTCCATTATCCAGCACTGGATAGTTCCACTCCCTCCTCATCCGCTTAATCATACCCCAGACCTCCCCGACCGGCGTGCCATTCAACCTGTCACATGAGGACCAATTGACGTTCATATTCCGGTTTGTTAACGGCAGCGGGAATGTGGTGGAGCGATTCCTGGGCTTTGAGCCAATTGAGAGCCACACTGGTAAAAGTTTAGCAGACTGTGTGACTTTGATGGTGGAGGGCCTTGGGTTGGACCTCTCAAACTGTAGAGGTCAGTCAGATGACAATGCAAGCAACATGTCAGAAAAATACAATGGGCTACAGGCCCACCTGAAACAAAAAGTGATTTTCATGATTGGGACTGTGGCTCCCCGACAGCCTGTATTAATCATCTGAGGGGAGATCGGCCTCCATTTGGGAAGCCCCTAATTCCTCTAACATCAGGACCACAGAACCAATGTTGCCATTATGGAGAGCGGTGTTCCATAAAGCAGGATTACTGAGTTAGCTGGATAACTGCACTGAGTAAAACCCAGGACCCTCCCAGATCTGGGACATGAACTGAAGTAAAAAGAGTTGTTTTACTCAGTGCAGTTATCCGGCTAATTCAGTAATTGTGGAATACCCTCCTGGAGGTTATTAGGCTGAGCTGTGTATACAGTTGCACGGCAGCAAAATCACGCCCAGTACTGGTATCAGTAATGGGGAAGCCTAGGGCAATGTACTCGATAGGGCCCAAGAGACAGTTGCCCTCCCCCAACCCCGATTTGTGATCTTAAAAAATAAAATAAAAAAGTAACAAAAAACACACAACAGCACAACAAAACACAGAAATAACTTGTACTATAAGTCAATTAATTCAGACTCACACAACACGGCCTCCTGCAATCCAAGACACTTACAAAAACTATAAAATTATTCTGGAATGGTGGTAGCTTCAATTTTTTTTTTTTTTAATCTTTTAAAGCCTTTTTAACTTTAAAACACACACACTCTGGGGAGTGCAGTTACTGAGGTAAATTAGGCAATGGAGGGAAGATGGCAGCAGCATTGATTCACAAATAAACTGTAACGATGCTGCTCACTACAAATGGGCAAAGAGAAATAGCTTAGCACAGAGGAGCCAGCGTGCATATACAATATTTCACCATAATTAATGAAAAACGGAAAAGTAGCTTGAGTTTTTTTTTTGCGGAAAACAAACGATTGTTCCTCTGAGCAATCTCAAAAAAGCTTGATTTGTAGTCACTGAGAGCATTGGTCCATCTGTTTAATTCAGAGAAGCTATCTGAAAGCCCAGGGATTGTCCACGTCCACTAGTTCAAAACATGTTTACATTGCATTATAGACATCTGGAAGACATTCTTATCCATAGTGACCATGTATACAGCATAGTGAAGTAATTCCAATTACATCTCGTCAAGGGTTTGACAGCTGTGCTCCAACTGGGATTCAAGCCCACAACCTTTGGTTTACAAGCCCAGATCCCTAACCACTATACTACACTGGACTCGTGTCTTTTCTTTACAGGAATATGTTAATTACAAATGGTCATACATTTCAGTGCCCCATGGAGCCCCATGCACAGTCAACATCTGGGTTCAAAGTAATTAATGAATAAACCTGAATGGCAGCATGTTCCCTGTATGTTCTCAAATACAGAGGCTACACAGTGGGGATATTATAGTACCAACTAGTGAAGCTAAATTCATAATTATAACGTTTCCATAATGAGGTCCTGATAGCAAGAATCCTGCACAGGCTCTCTCCAGAATAATGAACATATGAGGAGACCCTTGATAGTTCTTTAACACTGCCCTGTCAGATAACGCTGCAGGTGATGGATACATTCAAAGAGAATCACTATGTAAAGCCACTAAACAGAATACTGGCAACCTTGAAAACCACTCTGGAGAGATCCTTATTATTTCTACCTTTAACCGCAATGAGGTGAAATAAATGCAGTGGCAACAAGTACCTGACTAGCAGAAAGGGTTAGTGTTGCTTCTTTTGTGATTTCTCAATATGTTCGGACATAAGAAGCTTTTACATCAGTTATAACTCCATTAACAGGATAAAAGGAGTTTGTGTCATGGTTATTGGCGGCCTCTGTTGTCATGGTTATTGGCGGCCTCTGTTGTCATGGTTATTGGCAGCCTCTGTTGTCATGGTTATTGGCGGCCTCTGTTGTCATGGTTATTGGCAGCCTCTGTTGTCATGGTTATTGGCGGCCTCTGCTGTTTTTGCGGTCGTCATTCTTATTGACGGCGGCGTGGCGATCTATCGGATATCTTCCGCCTCCGTTTTGGTGTTTGGATATCACCCAAACATTATTCCTCGCACCTGTTTTGAGTTCCCTGCCGGTTATAAATAGCTCAAGACTTCCATCTTCCTACACTTCGATATCGTCTAAGCAACGTTGAAAACGAAGTCGATAAACGGTATAGGAATTCGATCACTGCATTTCTGGTTTGTATAAATAAGAAACGTAGCAAGTCCGGTTATTTTTTAGGATTAGATTGGGTTATTTCTTTCACTTCAGATATTTTGTTCATCCTAACTCTCTCGACCTGTTTACCTTTTGTGTTCAGCTCTTTTCTTACTAGAGCTTAGGTAACAGGCTTTATTTTCAATTTATTTCCCTGACCCACTACCTGGGTTTTTCTTTTGGTTTTCAACCTCTCGTTTGCGTTCTTTGATTTAGAGCGTGAGGTTCTTGTGTTATTTATACTTGCTATTTTTGAGTCTCGCCTCCTTTTGAGATAGTATTCATTTGCCTTGTGCTAGGGAAGCTTTGTTCCCGTTTTTTGTTCACCCCTTCCTAATTTTTTCCGCTTTTGTGGCGTAACTTTTGAGATGCGCTTTTAGAATCCTTATCGGTCGCGTTTGGTTCTCCGAACCTCACAGTTTGAATGGCATTAAGTCAAGTTTTTCCAGCGGTGCGTTTGATGTGTACATTGTCGAAAGGCTGTATTTCCATCTTGTCTGAAAGGAAGCAGTGGTCCTCGTATCCATCAACTATGAGAGTGTACGTGTGCCCTCCCAGGACATGAGACATTGCACAGATTTGTTTATTAATGGTTGCTGTGGTCCATTCTAGAAAGGGAAGGATGAAAGCACTCCCTGCAGCATTTTGCCATGTTTATTCCATATAAAGCAAGAAACTTAAACTCAAACTCAAACGCAAACTCAAATCCTGGAGTGCCACTGAGGTGTTTCTGCGCTTGAGTGCTTAATTTAAGCCGTTTTTTGGCTAATGAGTCTGTGCCCCTCATTCTCAAGACCTGCATATGCTACTGTTTGAAAGGAAGGAAATAAACCAGAAGAGATTGCAGTCCGTCCAGGACTGTCATTTGGGATATATATAGTATAAAGCCTGAAATGGTCCTAGTGCTGCTCACCCCTGCTTCAGAGATGAAGGGGTTTCCGACCAAGTATCTAATGCATTACATTACATTCCCATGGCAGACGCTTTTATCCTAAGTGACGTACAATAAGTGCATGATGAAGGTCATTGAAACAACTACAAACAGGCCCGATAAAGTACAGTTCTATCATAACATAGCAGCTCTCTATACTCCATTGACGTGAACATTGAGTCTAGTTCACATAATAAGAAAACTAAAGAGCTCTCCAGCCCATAGCAGATCTGCTCCATTACACTCTGATATATACAGTATACACTATAACAAGCTTGCGTGCGTGCGTGCGTGCGTGCGTGTGTGCGTGCATGCGTGCGTGTGTGATGGATTGTTCTACACCGTAACCTATCTCTGACTGACTGTTCTACATCATCACCCATCACTGACCGACTGTTCTACATCATCACCCATCTCTGACTGACTGTTCTACATCATCAGCCACCACTGACCGACTGTTCTACATCATCACCCATCACTGACCGACTGTTCTACATCATCACCCATCACTGACTGACTGTTCTACATCATCACCCATCACTGACCGACTGTTCTACATCATCACCCATCACTGACTGACTGTTCTACATCATCACCCATCACTGACCGACTGTTCTACATCATCACCCATCACTGACTGAAGAATAAAACTGCTCAAACCCTCATGGGCCCATTTACTCTTCCCCAGAGATTAGAAGCTGGTAAACAATCACACCCATCCCTCCTCATTCTCCAGGGACCAAACCAGTTCCCGTTAAAAAATAGATTTTTTTAGAGTTAGGGCATCTAGAATGATTTTCAAGTCAACATGTGTCTGAGAAAAGCTTCAAGTAACAGAAATTTCAAGCCTCGTCATAACGAATAACCCAGCTTGAACGTGTGGGTAGTCAAGTCAAGTCAAGTCAGATTTATTTATAGAGCACATTTTAAACAACGACAGTTGACAAAGTGCTGTACAATTTGCACAATTTAAAAACACTAAAAACAAGCAATATATATACAGCAGCAATACACATTTAAAATAATACTAATACTAATTAGGATGCTGTGCTCAACAGATATCGAAAGCCAGACTAAACAGATGAGTCTTTATGAGAGTGTCTGGGCAGACCTAACGTGAACTGGTAGACTGTTCCAGAGACACGGGGCGGCCACCGCAAAGGCTCGATCGCCTCTGGTTTTAAGCCTTGCTCGGGGGACATGGTTTAAGGACCTCAGAGCTCTGGAGGGGGTGTGATAATGAAGGAGATCTGAAAAGGCAGGGAGGGGCCAGACCGTTTAGAACTTTATACGGGTATACGATTTGAAAAGCTAAGTTACCTCACAGTTTCTTCACTGTGGTAGCGATACAGCCCCTGAATTTCTGCCAAAGTGCTGTTGAGAAAGGCAGAGCAGGATCTTCATTAAACCTCATATTTTAATGTGATGTAGTCACACAGCCTCCCAGAGGGAACAGCAGCTCAGTCAGGCATGGAAACACACTTCAGGGGACGCCGAGGATTAATAGACTAACACTGCAATATTTATGACTGAACCCTTCCATCAGGCAAACAGCTGCACACACACACACACACACAATGCGGAATATCCACTCACTTTAAGTACTCTCATTCCCTCCCAGAGAGCTAATTAGCATTCATTAATGAGGTGAGCCAAATCAATATGCCTAGGGAGCAACATGTGTGAACAGGGCGTGCTGTTGATTTAAACCTGAGGGGGGGAGGTTGCTCACAAGCGTTGTGAAGAGATGGATGATCACACGATGTCAACCGCGCTTCAACATCGATATAATCCCGGGTCACGGAAGGTGGCATTGACTGTCGTGTTTGTACTTGGTATTATAACCACTCCTGTAAAGATACTTTTTCTTTTTTTTTCTTTTCCTTTTCCTGATTTATTATTTTTTTTAAATACATTGTTAAAAAGTCGTTGCACTTTTAAGTAGGCACTTTAATTTAGGCTTACTGCTGCGAAGATAAAATTGATACCTGCAGTTAAGAGTTATCCAAATGGTGTACCAAAAAAAAGACAACAATCAAATGAGTTAAAAAAAAATAATTCTTGAATTATTAAAAAAGAAAACCTTTTTTTTTTTTTAAAGAAAATAACATTTAACAGCAACATGTATTGAAATATGTATAAATGGGAGCTAAATATGTCACTCTGAATAAAAGCATTTTCTAAAATATTTTTATTTATCTTCCTTTGGATTTCTCAGCTCATATTTAGATTTTTTCAGGTAGACATACCACACATGTTAAATAATACAGTTTATAATAGAGAATGTGTGAGAGAACAGAACTCCAGTATGTCAAAACTCAGCGGCCAATCAAAAAGCAGTAATGAATGAAGAGTCAGGGCGAGTCAGCCGAGCGTCCAATCATCACAGCTCATATTCATTATTATGACCGTGGGATAGTTTGGCTATAAAAGAATGAGGAAAGTCATTTTTCCAAACCGCATTTGCGCAATCCCTGACGACAGGTTTATGCACAGCAAAAATGGCGGCGTACATTTAACACACTCGGGTGTCAAATGTACGCCAGCAGTGTTAAATTTACACTGACATTTTTGCTGTGTGAGATTATGAAACATGTTCCATATGAGAGTACACCTCAAAAAACCTAGACTAGAGAATAAGGACCATTCTACACAAGGCAAGATGAGTGATGTTTTATGTAAAAAAATGTCTGAACTCACATCCTGACGCTGATGTTGTGCACATAACTATTCTTCAAATAGTCTTTCATAGGACTATTTTGCTATCAAAATGGCCGGCAGTATTGCACAATGGTTAGGAAATTGGCTTGTAACTTAAAAGGTGGGGGTTTGATACCCTTGTGTAAGGTACCTAACCTGCATTGCATCAGTAAATATCCAGCAGTGTAAATAGATTGTATAAAAAATTGTATCTCTCTGGATAAGAGCATCTGCTAAATTCCTTAATGTAATGTAAAAAAAAACAACCCATTGACTGCTGAAGGAGGAAATGAGGTCATTTATTTATTATGTGTAGTTAAATATGGCTGACAGGCTGACAGAGTTTCCTGGGTTACTGATTTCCTCAGGAAACCAAACCGCAAAAAAACGGGTTGGTCTATTTCCGCTTGTGTTTGTAACTGGTTTCGATCGTATAGTACTGGGAGGAAATTTTTTGTTAGCCTCTGGGATTATGTGTCAGATAGGCACGATATATCCTGCAGTGTTACACAAGGAAGCTGTCTTAGTCCGTGACTTTTTTCCCGGATACATGCTTCCAGGATATGGGGTCATCAGAGAGGGTGTTCATTTCCACCGTTGCGCTGATAACACACAATCATATCTCTCAGTTGAACCGAATGATACAAATACCATAAGGGCTTTGATTTCCTGCTTATGTTCCATAAATAAGTGGATGATTAGTAACTATCTGAAGCTTAATGAGAACAAGACTAAAATTATTTTACTTGGTCTAAAGCATAAGAGAGATCTACTTCTCAGTAAACGGGTAAATTTGACTCACCAGGTCAAACCAGAAGCCTGGTGGTCATTTTAGACTCTGACTAAATACATCCAACATAAATAAGCTGACAGACAGCTTTCTATCATCTCAGAAATATTGTTAAAGTACGATCTTATTTAACCAGGCATGATGCCAACAAGACTTATCCTTTTGTTTTAAGCAGACTGGACTATTGCGACACCATTTCTCCTCAGTCTACTAAGAGGCTACAGCTCATTCAAAATATTGTTGCTCGGCTACCAATTAAAACAAAGAAAAGAGAGCATATCATCTATGGACTAGCTTCTCTACAATGGCTCCCAGTGTCATCCAGGACAGATATCAAAGTTCTCCTGGTTCTCCTTCTAGTTCTTCCTGGTGTCTCATCTCCTCCTCTGTAAGCTGAAGGTACACGTCTGCTTGAGCTTAACCAAAGCGTGCTAGTATTCTAGAGCGCGCTGTGGGAAGCCCTTGAATACTAGCGTGCTTCGGTTGATACTTTGTGCAGATATACACAGTCGGCATACTTCGGTAGAAAGTAATTATCGGAATAAAAAATGCGCACAGCGGTTTGTGGATGTTCCTGAGTAACCGTGTCATTATATTTGGAAAGAGACGCTGCTGTTGATTTTTTCGAATGTACATTTTCGGCGCTTTGAGCGCCACAAACTTTGCACCCGTTGAGGTCCGTTCTATCAGGGTGATATCACGATGAACTGCAGCAGATATCTACAAAACTAGTGAGATTCCAGCGAAACAACCTGGAGGGATAGATAGCACTCCAGGGGCCACATGTATAAAACTCTGAGTAAAAGAACACGTTAAAGAACGCTCAGGGTGAAAGTCTGCTTAAAAAAAGTTTAGCATTTTCTACCTTTGCCTTTTGGTCACGGTGTCGCCACATCACACAGACCCCAAACATTGCGCACGTATAGTGTCCATCGTGTGCAGAGGTACGCAGATTCTCACAGCACGTGTTATATTATACATCTGAATTTCTGCCTGGAAACTCACTTACGCTGCTTTTTGAGGGCATTTTTCTGCCCCCCAAAAAAAAAAGGCACAGGATGGTTTTGAGAGAGTCACGTTGCCATTGACAGACGTCAGGCATGACATATTTTTTGGGAAAACATGACAAGCTTTTTTGTGTGTATTTGGTGTCGCTATTATGTCCTTTTTTAGTTGCCCGTGTGGAGACCCCACACAGTAAAATTTCCAGCGTTAATTCAAATCTTACAGAGTGCATATGAGCCAGAGTAGGCAGAATTAACTCGGGACATTTTACTGTGCAGACCGGGGTTCAGATCTGGAGTTTATCTGGGTGCTGGTGACCTCGGACAGCTGCGTTTCCCGCGGCTGATTCCCTTCCCAGCAGACACTGCTGCTTTTATTACCGTCGCAAGAATGGCTCACGTCCACCCAGAATGCACCTGTGAACTGTGTGTTCATTTTCATCAGTTTCGGAAAGACAAGCGTGGGCTGTGCGCATCATCTCGAGAACACAAAAAAATGTCCTGTCCTGTCCTGTCCTGTCGGACTAATGATACAATGTGGAATTCTTCATTTACTGAAGATGCATGGATATGTCTCTTTTCTGCCGTACGCCATTTTCCAAGGCAGAAACTACTTGTCACAGATCAATAGAAAAGCCATTAGACCCCATGATCCATGGCTCATTTTGGCCATGTTAGCCGTCCCTTCTCGTAAGTAGCACAAGCTCAGCTATGAAACAATGATATCCTGGTTCCATGCTATATGAACACAACAGAGATGGAAATGAAACCGCATCACGCGGCTTTTTAAAAATGACCCACCGGAGGTAATTCTTCTGTTCGGGACGCAGTCGTTATGAGCAGGACGACAATGTCACTGAGCGGGCCCTGTCTGGGGAAGAACCGTTCACAACACTGTGTGAAATATTTCAAGCAGTAGAACACGCGGAAAATGATTCCCCAGTTCCTTATTTTATGCATTTATTTATGTCATTTAAAATAATATTGCAAAAAAATGGAATGTACCGAATGTACTGTCTCATGAATACAATGAATGGAAAATAATGATGTTTATGGACATTTTGCTATTAATGGGATTTGCCCGCTTATGGAAAGCAGAAATGCATAAAAAAATAAAATACATTTAGAACATAGAATAAGTAAGAACATAACACCATCGTCTGGCAGCTTCTTTAGAACAGAAACACGCAGTATTTAGTTTGAAAATGGCAGAAACAGCAACAGGTTCCGGAAAAAACACTGAACCATTTTGCTCAATGAAATAAAAAATTATTTCTCACATAATCAGTCTGAACAGACAAATCAAGTTGACATCCTAGTAACTCTTTAAGCCAACGGTGTTTGGCAATATCCTGGACCAGGATAGACCCTGTCACTCTGTGATCCACACACACATAGCTGCACATGACTATCCCCTTCTCCAGGGGGGAGTGAGTGTTCTCTCATCTCAAAAGTAAACAGGCAAATCCGTGGGCACCCAAGGGAACGTCAGCGGATTTCGATGATCCTATACCTTCTTGGGATCATATGAGAAATGTGGACATACAAGACGTATTTGCTCTGAATTTCTGGTATTTCCAAGATTGTTTCACTTGTGGACACATGCAGGTAAAATACATTTTTCTGTGACCTATGCAACAGAAAATCATTTTATTTTTAAAATCGTCTTTTATTTATACATTTATGTTTGCATCAGAAATGACCTCCATTTTTGGAGTTTGCAGTTTAGGGGAGGGTGTTTAAAATATACCCAGAAAAAATGTTTAAAAAATCAGCATGTTAAAACCAAGCTCAAGATTACAGAAATCTCAGGCATATGGGGATGGTGACACACACCTAAAATTGCAAGGGGTTGGTCAAGCTCTAGTGCACAAATCCAGCGGAAAGAAACAGCGGCCATCTTGTACAGTGTTACAGAGAAATACGTATGTGTGTTTTCAAAACCCTATGATTATGATTATGAATATTATGTTTGTGACTGTGATGTGATTTCACAATGTTCATTCCATGATCTCAGTTCGTGCTTCACAGCTTGAAAATGCATGTCATTTAAAATGTATGTAGAATTAACAATTTATCAGTGAGGGCAATATTGGCAAGGGAGCGAACGCAGACAGTGCGCTAGCCTGCTGTTCTCTGATTAGGCTTGCCTGCTCCTCATTCAGCTGAATCTACAGCCTCACTCACCCATAACTGCATTAAAACGGCACTCAACAGCCTGCCTTTCTGTTAGAAATATCCACAGCTCCATGAAATGGAATAGACGAGGTCTTATAGGAAAGAACACTGCCGCCATGTCTCACAGCGCTTGGGCAACTTACAAAACAAAACAAAAAAGTATCGCGGCTCTTGCTTCAGCTGAATACGGCCTGACAGATGTACAGAATTAGAATGGCAAATCGTTACAACCTAGCTCAGTTACATGCCCGTCAGTTTTTGGCAATTAGGAAACATTAATTAAATGTATTTATTTATTTATTTTGCTCTAATACAACTTCAGCTGTATTTATATAATACAGCTGTATTTTATTTATATAATCCATAAATAAATAATGTGTTATTTGATTTCATATCTGCCTCTCTTTAATAACACATTACAAACCATTTTAATTCACACAGCTGCACACATTCACTGCAATACATTTTTTACCATGCTGGCAAACTGCTGGCCAAACATTTACAACTGAAACACTTTAATCTCAGTTTTTTTTATCTTATTAAAACAACACACAAAAGCCTAGTAGCAGAATGTATAGCAGATAGCCATGGCCGAAGTGAACGTTCAACCCAGTCAAAGGTTCAAAATGTAAAAGTAGAAATATAATCTGTGCAAAGAACTCTGGTTAAAAGCGTCTGCTAAACGCCCAAATCTAATGAAATGAGACTGAGGGGAACTCAAACTGAAGATCTGACACAAGAGGGAAGGACAGAGACTATCACTGTTAACCCTGAGGCACTGAAGCTGAAGTACGGAGTACAAAACAAACCTTACCTCCGGGCTTCCTCCGGGTACTCCGCTTTCCTTCCGTAACCCAGAGACATACAGGTTAGGCTAATTGGGGGCGGCACTAAGAGGGTGTTGATTTAAAAAGAGCATGTGTGCTCAGCCACCCTACCCCAGTGGTCCCCAACCCTGTTCCTGGAGATCTACCATCCTGTAGGTTTTCATTTCAACCCTAATTTGGCACTCCTGATTCTATTAATTAGCACCCACACGGACACGGAGAGAACATGCAAACTCCACACAGAAAGGCCCTCGGCCGGGATTCAAACCCAGGACCTTCTTGCTATGAGGTGACAGTGGTAGCCAAGACAATATCTGGGCTGAGATGGGACGGGATGGGACGGGATGGGACGGGATGGGATGTGATGGGACAAGACTCTGGGGCTAGAAGAAAGGGTTCTTCACCCCAATCACCCAGCGTCAGTTATATTTAGGCATTTAGCGGAGACTCTTATCCAGAACGACTGAATCCTGTAACCGCTGAATAACGAGCCCTGTCTCCCAACGATTATACTACACTGCTGCCAGTATCCCTGTGGAGGAGAGAGAAGAACACTGGCATGCTGATGGAAATACGTGTGATGGGGGGTATCAACCAGATAACGTGACAAACCCCCTCCCCCCCTTCTCCATCCTGATTGGATCCTTCCACATCTTTTCCTATCTATCCAATATCCCCCCACCCCCTTGTTAATTCTCGTCACAAAAGATTACATATCGCCAGGTTGCTATTGTTCATCTCACTTGCATTCATTGCTATGTTGGTGATTTACAAAAAGATTGGGAAGTAAAAAAAAAATCCCTGTTTGGAACATTCCACAAGTAAACAGGTGATGCTATCATGACTGGGTATAAAAGGATATCAAATAACTCTTGATATCTTATTTTCAGGTACTCTTACAAGCGATACTATAACCTCTCTGCATTTGAATGGATCTCTATAGGAATTGTGGGGTGGGACTAGATTAAGATGTAAATTACACAGGAATAGTATGGAACCCATGGTTGGCTAAATGGCCGTAAGTCATCATGGGTCTGAGGTATCGAACGTGCCTCAAACCATCACTCTGCTGCCAGATATGCAGTAAATATGGATGGATTAACTTGAAGGGTTGTTTGGGTCACAGACATCAGGAAGTCATGGCATGCAAAGAATATGCAACCAAATATAAAAAATTATTACTTTATTATATATGTAAATGCAGGGGTGCCAATAATTGTGGCACATGTGGTTTCGTTAGAAATAATGATTTTCTGATGAGAATTTTTTTTTCTCATAATAAATTTACTTCAATTAAAGGTTGGGTTTTTCTAATTTTTTCAGTGTGACATTAAGCTAATTCACCAAACGGTGAATTTTTTATAACCCTTTTTACTCATCTTTACCAGGGGTGCCAATAATAGTGGAGGGCACTGTATCTATGGTAAACAAACTGACCTGTTGACATTTTGCTAGTCTTTTCTGATAGCTTGCTAACAACATTGAAGACAATAGTACTTTTATAAATAATTTTAATTTCATGAAAAAAAATATGTACGAGGACTGGTTATTGTTTGTATTGACAGAATCCGCTTAGTTTGCGTTCGTATATGTGCTAGAAGTGTAATTTTGAGACCGCTTTAGCTGCCCTATAAAAGTGAATAGAAAGCAACAAATACCCTATTCTGGATTATCACCCCAGGGGAGCACAGAGCAACTAACGAACATATTTCACCACCATTTGGACTCATATCATGGCCAGGTAACTATGCAACCCAAAGTTACCAAACTTCAGTTGCGCTTTAATGCTGCTGTTTAATTAGCTTGTTTTTATAACCCCCTGGTCCTTATTCAGTACCAGTAAATCATTGAACACATAGCAGGAAGCAGGTCTACTGAAGCGAGGTTTACGCTGAACTGACTGGTATCTCATTTTAGCTGGGGAGCTGGAAAGCAGAGACACCCCCATTTTTTATTAATATAAATATCCAAATAATCCCAATGCTTTTTATGAATTATATACATTGCTAGATCACAATGAGTGATAGACTATTGCCATCACGGCCGGGTAATACCTTTCAAAACCTCGACAGGCGACCCCAACTCCAGATGACCTGTATTCCCTGCCTGTGGAGGGACTGAAAATTGATCTTTTCTCCGTAGGAAAGGAAACGTGAACAGAAGTACTGGGGTCGAATGTAAGGGAACATATGAGTACTGCACTTTTAACCCTTTGTTTGGAATGTTGTTTTTTTTCTCCAAAATTCTAAGTCAATATTCTAGAACTCCATGATTGTGACATCATCATTAGAATGTTCAGTTTATTTTGGTTGGCATGAACATCCCACTAAGAGCTTTATTTATTTATTCCATTATCCATCCAATATCCCCAAAACATTTCAAAAACTATATATTTCTTTCCATCAAACTAACATTGACTTATCTAAAATGCGTTGAATAAGTGGGGTAGGTATATGTGGTATGCCCTAATGCAAAATGTATGTATTATCCATGTATTTCAACAATGCCCTGTCCATCTCATCATTGTAACTACACTGAAAACTTTAGATTTTCCTAAAAGCATATTTGGGACAGTGTCTGTAAAACAAATTCTATCCAAATTCGATTGAATTGGACTGAATACTGAAACATTTTTAGCGTAGCTCTCTCCCTCCCAAAATAATTTCTATAAATTCTCAGAGGGTTTATTTCCCCCACCCTGTAGAATATGATTCACAATTTTTATGAGTGTTTTTTTTCTATTGCCAGAACATGTCATAAGAGGAAATTATTATAAGGATTTATTGTACACGTGTGTTCCAGAGGCATTGCATACCTGAAGTAAATAAAGACAGCATATTCAACATATGACAACCGTTTTACGGTTTTTAATTTAATATTACATTTGCAACTTTGGATTAAATGTACACTGGTAAGCATTTGACCAGTTTGTCATCAGCTAAGTAATTCTCCAGTGCCATCAGAGATCCTGTAACTGCATAAGTGACCATGCGTATTACCTGTAACATCACACTGAACAGGGCTTCCTTCCCTGGCTGTTAGGCACCCCATCAGTCACCAGTGGCACTGACATAATCTATCAATGTCTTGGAGGTTTCCAATGGGCAGAAAATGGGTTTACAAATTACCACCGGGACTGCCTGGGACTCTTTAAGCCTCCTTTTCATCCCAACTCTGACCCTCTCTACAGTGGACAACTGTCAGAACAGGGGGCTATTTAGGAGACCTACAAATGCAAACCATTAAAACCATTCTGTATGAGGTTAGACCTTGTACCCATAACTTCACACAAGCCATTAAAACCATTCTGTACGAGGTTAGACCTTGTACCCATAACTTCACACAAGCCATAAAAACCATTCTGTACGAGGTTAGACCTTGTACCCATAACTTCACACAAGCCATTAAAACCATTCTGTACGAGGTTAGACCTTGTACCCATAACTTCAAGACCACAGCATTTAAATCCCTGTAGGCACCTCTCTGTGAAGCAGCCATTGTACATGAAACTGCAAACAGGATGGGAAGAGGAAGAGGAAAAGGGCAGAAACATAAACAGGTAGAGGCAGGAAAGAGGAAGAGTAACCCCTCCTGACATCTCAGAGCCCTGCCTATAGAACTCCCTGGCTTCATGCTCATATTTACAAGCACAGCCACACACATCTCAGAGCCCTGTAGCACTTCCTGGCTTCATGCTCATATTTACAAGCTCAGCCACACACATCACAGAGCCCTGTAGCACTCCCTGGCTTCATGCTCATATTTACAAGCACAGCCACACACATCACAGAGCCCTATAGCACTCCCTGGCTTCATGCTCATATTTACAAGCACAGCCACACACATCACAGAGCCCTATAGCACTCCCTGGCTTCATGCTCATATTTACAAGCACAGCCACACACATCTCAGAGCCCTATAGCACTCCCTGGCTTCATGCTCATATTTACAAGCACAGCCACACACATCACAGAGCCCTATAGCACTCCCTGGCTTCATGCTCATATTTACAAGCTCAGCCACACACATCACAGAGCCCTATAGCACTCCCTGGCTTCATACTCATATTTAAAAGCTCAGCCACACACATCACAGAGCCCTATAGCACTTCCTGGCTTCATGCAGCTGCCATATTGCAGCTCCCTCGGCCACCGACCGTGCTCAGATCCGGCAGGACCGGGGCACTCCTCAGAGTACAAGTGCACCGATTGAAAATCAGCGCATTTTACTGCTGTACCACCGGAGATATGATCAAATATGATTTTCATGCACATTTAGCATAACAGGTGTTGATAAGAAGGCACATTATTCAACTGGAATTATGTCAAGCCTTCCAATCCAGTCTTAAGAGAATGTACTTGTTCAACATCCTTGCTGTGGTGAAGTGCAGCTCGTCCATTAGTCTAAACTGCTGCCAAAGGAGAAAGCAGTAAAACCATGTTGTTCTCAAATGTACTTGTCTTATCTGTTTATATGTATTATTATTATTATTATTATTATGTAAATGTTATTTTTTCAGTGCATTTCCTTGGACTACTGACTGACAGCAAACTGATTTGGGAAACGTGCTCTAAAATTCCTTTGGGGAAACTTCACTGCCGTTGTGGTAAAGAGTTTAAGTTTAAAATTTAAGGGTGAAGTGTTGGATTAAGTAAGTTGAAGAAAGACACTAAAATTTGGTAATGTTTAGCAGAAAGCATGAGGGTAACCCAGCTCTCACATTTGGGAAAGGACTTAAATAGAGCTTCCTGGTCAAAATGCAAAGTGCTTTGTCTAGGTTGTACCACATAAGCGTTACAAAAATTCAAGTTCAACAATATACATCAAAAAAAATAAGCCAACTGTTTCTTAATTATTCCTTAAGAGAATAAAACAAAACAGTAATCCAGGAAAACCATCATACAGAAAATCTTCCCTCTTTTCCTGCCAGTTTTGGTCAGTGAAACCACATCATGAATCTCTCTTTGAAAAGTACAGCAAACCTCTTAACCCCTTAGTGCAGATGGCATATTTGGTAAATCATGGGGGTACTCTGTTTAAGGCTTTATAACTCCAGGTGTGAGCATCACATAAACTTGGTAAATGGCTTAAATGAAACAAAACCGGTGTACCATTTTTTGTACAAACTTAGATTTGTTTATTTTCATAATTTAAGGTCAAAATAAAGTGCCGGAAACGCAAGCAAAACTTTGCTAAAAATGCTACAAAATATATATTTCTTCAAAATACTGAGAGGTACATAAGTGAAACAGGTAAAACTACACATTTCCTGGATCATAAACTCCTTGTCCACAAGCATTCAATAATCGCAGGGTGATATACAGAACTACTAAAGATCTATGACACGAAATGTAAGCAGTGTAGCCTGATGTACCCAGGGTCTCCAAACCTATCCAAATTGGCTAAAATGTGAATAGCTGTAAATCTTAAACTAATCATACATTTCAGTGCAAATCAACCGTTTTGACTCATTTAACTCACCTTTTTATCATTTTCATGTGGGAATTATTTTGGATCAGTACAGGGGTGTGGATATCTAGGTGTCCAATAACCTACCCAAAACCTCTCCGAGAAATTATTTAAAAGCCTTTTGTCCTTTATAAAGCATATACATTTTACCTTACGATCACTTAATGGATGAAAACATTGATATTGCACAGTTTCAGTTCAGTGTTTGATGCCAAGTGTGCCATTTTTTCACCATTATCCTTCATATACTGCTTCATCCTGTGCGGTGCCTTCGTGGGCAACATGCACTCATCAATGGCACGGTCTTCAGTATGCTGGAAGGATCTGGTCCTGCAGTGGCTTCACTCTGAACAGTAGAGGGCACTGCTGGAGTGGCAGAGGTGGAGGGTCAAGCATGTTATAGGAACAAATTACATAATGCAGAAGCATTATAACACTGTGGTACACACAGCTAAATATGAAATCATTCACTCTTGTACTTCAGTAAACACTTTCTTCTGTATGCTACATTATGTTATCTTTTGTTGCGTGCTCTAGGATGGCATTACTCTGTAGTGTGTTTCACAACTGTTGCTTATTGATTTTATTTATTTATTTTACATTCATCTTGCACACATCTGGACACAGTACATTTGAATACATATTTTCCATTCCCTAAGTGAAAAGCATCACCCATGGATATACTAATACCCCATAGAGTACATTATGCACAAAGAAATTACAATACAATAATATCGGAAAACACTACCAATGTTCTAGCTTCACGGCAAATCGAGGCATAAAATAAACTCCTCAAAAAAAGTTTGGACACGTTATTTCGGTCGATTATTCCTCCCCTTTAATAATACCAATTGGTATTGTATTTTATATCGTTGGAAAGCCTGATTAGTCACCTTTACAACGAGGTACAACTTGTAAGGATCATGCATTCGTGGAATGAGCAACACAGCTAACCGTGTGGGTAGCGGGCCAACAAAATGTGCCTAAATGCCCTGCAATATTCTTCTGTTGGTATTCACTCTCGTTTTGAGCTTCAAGTGCTGGCAGGTGTATGCCAGTGGGATGGAATGGGATGCCATCCCACAGCAGTGTGTGACCAGGCTGGTGACCAGCATGAGGAGGAGGTGCCAAGCTGTTGTGGCTGCTTATGGATCTTCCACACGCTACTGAGGTCCCTGACAGTGTAAAATGAATAAAGTGTAAAAATGGCCAATATGTGTTGTTTTTTCCTTATTACTGTGGGAGAGTGCAATCATCCAGTCCACCAAGCAACTCAAAACGAGAGTGAATACCAACAGAAGAATATTGCAGGGGATTTTGGCACATTTTGTTGGGCCGCTACCCACACGGTTAGCTGTGTTGCTCATTCCACGAATGCATGATCCTTACAAGTTGTACCTCGTTGTAAAGGTGACTAATCAGGCTTTCCAACGATATAAAATACAATACCAATTGGTATTATTAAAGGGGAGGAATAATCGACCGAAATAACGTTTCCGAACTTTTTTTGAGGAGTTTATAACTTACGACTGAGCAACCAAACAGAACAGCGCTAAAATACGCAATTTCATTGTGAATGCTATGAATTCTAACAAAGCAGGCCACCACGAGCCACTACGGGAACGTCACGAACACAATAGTATCAATACATTACAGTTATTTGGCAGACGCGTTTATCCAAAGCGACGTACAATAAGTGCATATTGAAGGTCATAGACACAATCTACGAAGCTAAGTCACGAAAGCGCTACTTTCTCACAACATAGAAGCTATCGCTAGTCATCAACCGAATACAGTCAGCTATACATTCTAAGCTATGAGATAGCTAAACCAAATAGAAAATAACAAATAAACGGAAAGAACGTACTATATAATTTGCCGTATACATGTAGTTATTCAAGGTGGAGTCTGAAAAAGTGTGTTTGCAAATATGTTCAGCATTATTAGCAGGCTAACAGTGGTCTATTACGACCGATGCAAATACAAAAATATAGCACGCAGTGGAAAAACGAATGTATATACTCAAAATATTACAAGCAGTAATACTTACATGTCGAGGAGGATATCTTCCCCATATTGATAGGCACCTCTTCCACAGAATCTATGCTACAGGGATTAGAAGAATCTCTGTTGTTGTCCTCTTCTGACCGACTTCGGGGGAAAAGTACTAAAAAGTCTCTTCAAAGTTGCGCGCCGTTTTATTGCGTAAGACCAACTGTGTCATACCAAACGCGTCAAACCAAATGCGTCATCTGCGCATGCCCGCGTAAAGTTGTCGTGATATAACAAGTATTGCAGTTACGCTCGCCCTTAAATAGTTAATCCAAGCTTTCAATTACACATGTAAATAACTTTTGGGAAGCTTGTCGTGCCTTCTATTGGATAAAACAATTGTCGATCAAACCAGAATAAAATTGAAAGCGTCACAGCAGTGCTATCAGGGAGGGGGGGTTACGCAGAGATAGTTTCGTTTGTCTAATAGTGTTCCAATGCGCTGTGTATTTTTCAAACGGATTGTCCAAGACAATAAATGACCACGGAATCTTGAAAGGGACATATCTACGCTTAAATCCACGGGAGGATTGCACACGAATTCCATATTTAATAGCAGATATTGATAGTAGAATGGCATTGTATGATTTCACTTGTTTATGTCGGTATTGATTGAGCAGCGATTTGCACCGCTGTATTTGCATACGGTCGGGCTATTGGTGGGTTTATCTGGTTGCTGGACGGAATTCTGATATTATATGATGAATACATATATTTATGAACTCCCAACATAGACGCTATTGCCCACTATGTCACGCATGGGTAGGTATAGGCTGGGTGGGGAGTGCTTGTTAAATGGACTTGCTACGGAAAGATAGTGACACTTAGAAACTACGCATTGGCCAGAAATCGTCGCGAATCGTCTACCAATAAAGTTAAAATACCGCGTTTGGGTTTTCCACTAATAGTTTGGCTGCAGGAGCAACGCGTGTCTCAGTTGCGTAAAACTGTCTCGCAGGCGAGAAAAAATAGACTATCTGCACTAAGTAGTTAAACAGATCCATTGAAAGCCACAAGCAATCGCAAAGCTGATTACCAATGGGCCTCAGCTGTGTTTGGCTATAGGTCAGGCCAGTGGCACTGACCATGGTGCTTAAAACAGATTGGTGAGACTGTTGGTGCTGTCCATGGTTCTGAAGGCCTTCCAGACTTTGGGAGTGAAGCGCTGTTAGCAGCCACATTTCTGAACCTACAAGCAGTAATTTTGTACAAAAAATGACACTTTCTGAGCATAAAAATCATGTTAGGCATGTCCTTGAATGTCCAAACATGAACATAAACGGAACCCAAACCACATGCTGTTGATTTAGGGCTGGAACAAGAAGATGTTTTAGCAGACAGATTTATGTATTTATATTAACCAACAGTACTATCTTAAAGGTACTTATTATTGGTCTTACTGCCGATCGATTTTACGGCTTGCATAGGACAGATAACCTTTCCATACACAATTTATAGACATAAAATAATAAACACTGTTGATATGGGATTCTAATATCTGTATATTTTAATATCTAATACTTTATACTCTGTCACATGTGTATGTCATGTCACACACACACACACACACACACCTGTACACACTTCTGCTTACAGCACACCGGTATTCTGTCGGCACACTAACAAACGGCCTTTTCAGGCTTTCGGGAAAATTTTTAATTTTAACATTTTTTTAACAATACCTAAACAACGTTATTGAACAGAGAGCTGTATTTTTCTCTCAGTAGTGCTAGGGCATGGCCATCCAGGGCCATAACATTCACCAGGTCAGTTTAGAACAGGAGATTTAAGAGTGTGGCTAACCAGCAAACAAAGACCAGGTCACCAAGACAGTAAAATCCATTCAATTTTTAGAGATCAACTATTTTCAAGAAAACATAAACACCATAGAATTAAAACATGTCTAGGACTTATGTATTCATCTGCACTCTATCTTGTTGCTCAAGATGAACAGGAGAAAAATGCCCTGAAAATGTGCTAAACCAAACAAGACATTAAAGTGCTTTTTCTCCCCATTCTCTGTGCTGACTGTTTTGATGAGCAGGATTTGTGCTAATTAAAAAATGTTCTCAGCTTCGGGGGAACCTGCTCGCAGTGATAGCTATAGGACAGCTGGGTACCCACCTCCAGACACAACTGGTTCGGTTCCAGCTCCACGCCTGTCCCCTGTCTGACAGGACCACCCACGGGCCTTCCAGCCCCTCTCTCATAATGACCAGATTCATCCTTTTCCCAGCTTTAATAACGCATTTTTAATCATATTTATGTACTGTCATTTTCCTGTTTATTATACGTGTTATGTAATCAGCCTTTTCCGATTAACCGGTGGAAGCCAGCGACTCTCCCTCTGAGTCCGGTTCTGCTCAAGGTTTCTTCCTATTACCAGCCAGGCAGTTTTTCCTTACCACTGTCGCCCTATAGGTGTGCTGCTCTTGGGGGGGTTCAGGCCCAGATCTGTGTAAAGCTGCTTTGTGACAATGCCCTTTAGAAAAAAGCACTATACAAATAAAATGTAATTGAATATAAATATGGGAAATTACCCACCAAGGCGTAGCTGGGCAGATGTCATACCTGCCATCCCAATAAAATAGAGAATGACCATGAACATGTATGAAATGAAGCAATGAGGCTATAGGGTAATAGTGTGGTCAGCAGCACTATGAAAGAATGTGGGCTCAAGGGAAATGCATTTTCTCAGACTGACTCTAGCGCTGATTATGAGCCTTCAAGACGTGACCTTTCAATGCTCTCTGCCGAGAGAAACCCATCACGAGAAAGTCGCCCGGCGTCACCACTCGACTCGAGAGAGTGACACAAATAGAAAAGGCTGCAAGCAGCATGTGCCCATCACTTGGGGGTCAATGAGGTTAATTGGGAAATTGTACAATGAGAAGAACATATTGGTATTCGTTATTTTAACAAAATAATATTGCCATTTTCTTATTTTGCTTTGCTTCTCCAAGATGTTTTACATGAAGAAGGTGAAGGCTGTGTGCCCATCAACCCAGCACACACTCTTCTGCCCACTCCTGTTGCTCTGTGTCCCAATCAACCCAACACACCCTCTTCTGCCCACTCCTATAGCTCTGTGTCCCAATCAACCCAGCACACCCTCTCCTGCCCACTCCTATAGCTCTGTGTCCTAATCAACCCAGCACACCCTCTTCTGCCCACTCCTCTAGCTTTGTGTGTGTGTGTGTGTGTGTGTGTGTGTGTGTGTGTGTGTGTGTGTGTGTGCGTGTGTGTGTGTGTGCGTGTGCGTGTGTGTGTGTGCGTGTGTGTGTGTGTGTGTGTGTGTGAGTGAGGGGAACGTGAAAATAAAACCGTCTGATCAAGTCAGTGTAAAAAAGGCATTAAGATATTAAGTAAACATGCATAAGAGTGAATATTTCCAGGAACAAATGCTCACCTCCACATCTGAAACTGACGGAGTTAATCAAAGATTATTTCTTGTGTAAAACAGCTATTAGAAACAATACAGCCGACGGCATTTCAACAATGTGATACTGAACGAGCACAGAAAAGCCTGATAGGCATTTTACTCCTTGACAGCAGAAAAAAATGAAAGCAAAACTTTGTTGGATGAAAGAAAATTGACAACCGGTGGATAATTCACATGTCATGAGGGAAAAAATATGACATAATCAATAAACAATCATTTGTGATGAAAGAAGACCATGTCTAGTGCAGCTTTTGTGTTTTTTAAAGGCCTTGAAAGGAGCCTAACAGGAGAGCATCAGTGTTTCCTTCAGAGAGACGTCATAAAACAAACACCACAGAAACAAAAAGATCCTGTTTAAAACAAAATCCCACACTACTGAATTATTTCTTTAAAATGAGAACTTAAAGATGGGGCCCACATTCATAAAAAACTTTAAAGTGAGAGTGCTGAATCTGGGATCAGCTTTGCCTAGATATGGTTAGGTCATGGACTTAAAAAAACTGATCCTACAACAGTACCTCTACTCTGAGTGCTTTCATGAATATGGCCCCAGGTGACAAGCATACTCAATAGTATGGAAGGGTGCTGATTCGGACACAGGTGACAAGCATACTCAATAGTATGGAAGGGTGCTGATTCGGACACAGGTGACAAGCATACTCAATAGTATGGAAGGGTGCTGATTCGGACACAGGTGACAAGCATACTCAATAGTATGGAAGGGTGTTGATTCGGACACAGCCCAATTCTAATGATGTGTGCCAACAAATGAGGGAAGCCATGAATGAGAGAACACTGTGCAATTGATAGTTTTTGGTTTCATAGCAGCGTAGTGAACTTCTACTATGCTCCTGCTCAAAGCACACATTCACTAGGTATAGGAGACATGATTCAGCCCTCTGAACCCTCTGAACCCTCTGAACCCTCATCGATTCCCTTTGTTCCCCGTCATCCCTTGATCATGCTTAATAAGGTCATGGTTGTGTCTATTATCTGTTAAAATAAACACGCTCGTTTAATCTTGCAAAAAACCACCCCGACGAGAATTTTTATAATTGCTGGAAATAATCGAATGCTCACTATGCCTGCATGAACAGACTGTGAATGGCAGGAGACAGGCGCATAATCTGCGTGCGTGCGTGCGTGCGTGCGTGCGTGCGTGCGTGCGTGCGTGCGTGCGTGTTATTAAACAGCAATGTTCCATAAATAAGAGCATGTAGCAGACTGCTGTTCTGGAGACTGTGTTCCTGGGGGACACTATTAATATTCATAATTTATGTTACTCCCATTACCCCTTCAAGAACATTTCTTCAATCTAAAAATCTAAAAGTGATAACATGGATGTAAACATCATGTTGATACTTCCTATAGAACTACATGTATTGTTTTTAATGAAAGAACATCAGAGGTAATATCTAATCATTTCCAAAGCCCAGATATATGAGAAATATACATTTTTCCCTTTAATCTAAAGACTGAATGTATATATTTATGAAGACCTGCCTGTGACTCCTTATGAATTAAATAATGTAGAAATAATTTTTTTGAGAGATTCTCAGCATATCTGCTGTAATCATCAACCATATGCTTAGGACATGCCTGTACACATGCTTACTTGACCTGAGCGCTGCCTTTGATACTATAGACCATCATATTCTCCTCTGCAGGCAAGAGAATGTAGTTGGTCTCACCGGGCATGCTCTTATGTGGTTTAAATCTTATCTCCATGATAGAACCCAGTTTGTTAGGGTAAACAATCAGTCCTCTGAATTTTGTAGGGTGAACTTTGGAGTACCACAAGGATCAGATTTGGGTCCTTTGCTTTTTTTCTGTTCCCTCTTGGGAACATTATAAGCAGACATGGTATGGTGTTAACTACCACAACTTTATATATCAGTTAAGCCAGGTGAAGTTGACCAGTTGTCTAAACTTGAGACCTGTCGTAAAGATGTAAAGGCCTGGACAACCCAAAATTTTCTCTGATTGAACTCTAAGACTGATTAGGTCCCAAATCTCTTAGAGATAAATTCTTACAGTTTTTGTTAAATTTAGATGGCTTTTCTGTCTCCGCCAACAAGGTTGTTAAAAACCTTAGTGTAACTATTGATTCAGACCTCTCCTTTCAGCCCCATATTAATAATATGACAAGAATGGCCTTCTTCCACCTGAGGAATATATCTAAATTAAGGAAGGTGTTGTCCTTGGAGGATGCTGAATGGTTCATGCTTTTGTAACCTCTCGACTAGATTACTGTAATGCTTTATTGTCTGGTTGCACTGGCTCAGGCCTGAATTGTCTCCAACTTGTACAGAATGCAGCTACTAAGGTTCTTACTAGAACTAAAAAATGGGAACATATCAGCCCGGTGCTCAAAACTGTTCATTAGCTGCCTGTAAAATTCAGAACTTTGACTACAAGATTTAACTTTTAGCGTTTAAAGCTTTAAATGGTTTGGCTCCAGAATATCTTAGTACTTACTCATTCTTTACTGTCCTCCAAGATTACTTAATTCATGCTGGCTACTTGAAATCTATTATCTAAAATTACAATGGATGGCAGAGCCTTCTCTTACAGAGCTCCTGTCTGAAGGAACAATCTCCCTGTGTATGTTCGGGCTTCAGACACACTTTCTGTCTAAGTGTAGGCTAAAAACATACCTCTTTAGTCAAGCCTATAGTTAAGAATTAACCTTCTCTTTTCCTCTCTCGCCCCCTGAGCTGCAAATTACTCCAGCCTGGCCCCCTCGCCCTGATCTGCCAACCGCTCCAGCCTGGCCCCCTTGCCCTGAGTTTGCAGACTGCTCCAGTCATGTCCCTTCCCTGGTTTCTGCTCCCACATTGATCCGGAGTCCCAGATGCACCACCCCACCACACCCCTTTGAATTGAACATTTAACATCTTTTCATTGGAATTTCTACTTACCAGCTAGTTTAATATCTCAGACTGTAACATGTTCAGCCCACTTGATTTTTTGTTGTGTTAGATCCCTCATTCTGTTACCATCCATTTCACCATTAGTTCAAACCGGGCCGGCCAGCGAAGGATGTTTCCCCCTCTCTATTCTCTAGCCAGATTCCTTCTGAGATTTCTTCCCATTGGAGAGTTTTTTCTCACCACTGTTGAGTGTTTTTCTTTCCAGCGTTTTTACATTGTTTTGCTGGTTGGGGGTTCAGGCCTGGTTTTTGCTCAATTTTCCTTCAGTTTCTCCGTACAGTGTTTTTGTGACAGTTCTCTGTAAAAATCACGATACAAATAAAATTGAATTGAACAGAATTGAATTGATACCGCAGACCCCTGATGACTTACAGCCATATGACCAACCATGGGCTCCATACTATTCCTGTGTAATTGAATCTAGTCCCACCCCACAATTCCAATAAAGATCCATTCAAATGTAGAGAAGTTATAGTATCGCTTGTAAGAGTACCTGAAAATAAAACTGGTAAAAAAAAACGATTACATATCTTTTCTTTGTACTCTTTTCAATTAAATATATGCAACAGAGAATTTACAAACCATTGCTTTTTGCTTTTATGTGCATTTTACATACTGTCTCAACTTTTTTCGAATTGGGGATTGTACATTGATAAGCGTAAGAATGACAGCTGAAGAAGCAGCTTGTGTCACTATATGAAACGTTTTACCGTAATCTAATCCACGAGTGAACCAGTGTTGGTCTATTCAGTCAAGTAGTTAATTTAGCCAGGGTAATTGGTGGAAACAAAGGCCTGTATACACACTGGCCCTCCAGGACAGAATTTCCCATCCCTGCCATAGATCCTTGCATCTCAAGAGTCAATGCTAACATGGTTTTTTCAAACACTTCCCCCAATTTCAGCAATATCAAAGGCCAGTCATCTGTCAGCCTGACTTTCTGTACAAAACCTTTTGCTTTATCTCAAGCCCCTTCACCCCAGAAAATCACATTTATAAATCAGATCCACCAATTTTGAATGGCAGTGGTCCCTGACCTGTCAAGATGGGCTTTTCTTAATTGTTTAAGCACACTGTAGAACTCGCACAGCTAGACCAATGAGGGAATAGCTCGGAGTGAAGGTTTAAGCGTGATGTATTCTGCTATTGCTGTGGGAAAAGGGAAAAGTTATTGTGTGAAATATCACTAATTAATTTACTCATTTATCTGACTCCATTTAAAACTAGAATTTATAATTTGGTTTTAATCATGCGTGAATACCATACTCACCACTGTTCCCTTTATACTGAATACCATACTCACCACTGTTCCCTTTATACTGAATACCATACTCACCACTGTTCACTTTATACTGAATACCCTACTCACTACTGTTCACTTTATACTGAATCCGGTCTCCCGCCTCTTTCAATCCGACGTCACAAACACTGGTATACCCTCATCTACAAGATGCCAACTGGAAAAACCCCAATTTATCTCTCCAAACTACTCTCCAATTCCCAGTCTACCTACAGCCTTCGCTCCAACGACTTAATTTATCTCGCTGTCCCCACATCCCGCACTAACTCTGGTTCCAAGGCATTCCAACACTCTGCACCCTCTGACTGGAACTCACTACAGCATGAGCTAAAACAACACGATCTACAACTCACTCACTTCATATCACTGCCCCGGTTCATTAATACTCTAAACTCACTCACTTCATATCACTGCCCCGGTTCATTAATACTCTAAACTCACTCACTTCATATCACTGACCCGGTTCATTAATACTCTAAACTCACTCACTTCATATCACTGCCCCGGTTCATTAATACTCTAAACTCACTCACTTCATATCACTGCCCCGGTTCATTAATACTCTAAACTCACTCACTTCATATCACTGCCCCGGTTCATGAATACTCTAAACTCACTCACTTCATATCACTGCCCCGGTTCATTAATACTCTAAACTCACTCACTTAATATCACTGCCCCGGTTCATGAATACTCTAAACTCACTCACTTCATATCACTGCCCCGGTTCATTAATACTCTAAACTCATTCACTTCATATCACTGCCCCGGTTCATTAACACTCTAAACTCACTCACTTCATATCACTGCCCCGGTTCATTAATACTCTAAACTCACTCACTTCATATCACTGCCCCGGTTCAATAATACTCTAAACTCACTCACTTCATATCACTGCCCCGGTTCATTAATACTCTAAACTCACTCACTTCATATCACTGCCCCGGTTCATTAATACTCTAAACTCACTCACTTCATATCACTGCCCCGGTTCATTAATACTCTAAACTCACTCACTTCATATCACTGCCCCGGTTCATTAATACTCTAAATAAGTACATTTTGCATTCATACGACTTTGTAATTTCTCTTGGGCGTGTGATCATATTTTACATGTCAGTGTAAGTAAATGTGTAAGTGCATAGACATGTGTGAATTTAATGCTTATTCTAATAGTTAATGTGTGTACATATTCATTAACAACTCAATGAAACGTTTTTCAAACAAAAAAGAACACGGATTGGCACATTTGCTTCTGGTCACTCGGTCTCCTGTGAGTTCACTTGAAACAGCACTATAATATAATTCACAAACGGATAACTTGCAAACAGGTAGGTACACTTCCACCCCAACCGTGTCTGTAGCCTACCCAGACACAATATTTAGCGTTGTTTTGCTGTCACAGTATAGGGCTAACCACATTTGAAAGAAATTAACCTCATTAATAAATTAGCTATTCACATCGACCAAAAACAGGTTGCGATCGGTATAATATAGAGTCAATGTTGCAATACTACTTGTTACTGGAGCGAGACTTATACCATATAGCGCGAGGGTGGACTGGGTAGCCTATAATGTACAGGCACGCTTTGATTGCTCATCTGTGCAACCTTTCTCCAGTGTTTCGTGACGTCAATGTGTTACGTTCCAGTCACCTTAAATACGGCATCACTTCCTATCGCTTCACTGGACTGAAAGCACTGGCGCGCGTGCAGTCAGAGCAAGTCGCTTCTGTTCTTCATAGAATTAGGTGCCAACGGAATTAATTATTTTGTGCTCGTCAGGGGACCTCGCGATCCGAGTTCTCTGCCAGTTAGGCTACCGTTCTACATTTACTTTTATGCAAGAACTTCGTAATGGTGCACTCAAATTCTCAATTTTGAATTATTATTTTTATTATTATTATTATTACGTCATAAATATTTAAGGACAGTACGCACGCGCGTCCCAACATGTTTTCAACCGTTCAAAAGTTTTTATGTAAGTAACATAAAATTTGGAATGAAGATAAGTTTAACTGCCATGGTACTTGTATTGTAGGCTACTGACAAAGAAACGTGCTAAAAAGCCATTCTAATCAGCGAAAACAGAAATAATAATGTGCATTCCGATGGATACAACAGAACAGCTTTGCACTGTGTGATTTCGCAGACACGCCAGTCTGTAAATGTACTGGCGCAACAGGACTCGGTGGTAAGGGAAGCACACCACGTTGTCATTAGTAGCAGTTGCGTTGGAACAAAACAAAAACTTATTACACAGCCTGTGATCGCGCATTTTACATGCATATGACAGTTTCTTAAGCAATGCCTTGTTTGGGTTCTTACATCCAATAATGAACCGGTGCTGATGTAAGTTTTATAGCTGATGATCATGTGTAAACCTCCGGTTTGCAGTGGAAATACGCACGTTGTTTTCTAGGAATTATGTCTTTTGGCGTGTAGAATTTAATCGTGTAAACTACAGCCCGGGTCTCGTCCTGGACGCGGAGAAAGTAAAGAGATTCTAAGATTTTGGAATAGGCCTACAGTGAACGATGTTTTCGGAAGCGACTAATCCAAACTATAGCTACAATGCAAGCGGGGAGGACCCATTCGCTTGGCAGGATCAGGGAAGGAACGAGACGCTCTCGAGGACGGGGCTCAATGTGGTGTCCGTGTTTTTGGGATGTATCATGATTTTCGGTTTCCTCAACAACCTACTCGTTCTGATCCTGTTCTGCAAGTTCAAGTCTTTGCGGACCCCAGTGAACATGCTTCTCATCAACATCAGCGTGAGCGACATGCTGGTTTGCCTTTTCGGCACGAGCCTAAGCTTCGCCTCCAGCATTCGGGGACAGTGGCTGGTCGGGACACACGGTTGCATGTGGTACGGCTTCATCAATTCATGCTTCGGTGAGTGAAACTGATATTTATGACACTGTGTTTATAGTCGACGTGAACCACAGGTAGTCTACTTGGATTTGTCATTCAGATATAATTAGCCATACCAACGTATATGTCTACAATAAGCTGTCGTGGTTCGTGGCTGTTTATTTGTATTTTTTTTGCGGTTCTCGTCCTGGTTTCCCGATTGTTAATCAATCGGATTTTTTCCACGTTCCGTTTCGGGGTTTGCCGTCCTCATTATTGTTTTCACCTGTGCTTGTACCTGCGGGGTATTTACAGTCAAGCCGGAAAGTCTCAACACCCATTTCACCTTCTCCACGTTTTATTACATTAGAGACGTATTCTACAATAGATTGAGTTCATTTTTTGTCTCAAAATTCTACACAAAATAGCCCATAATGACAAAGTGAAAATATGTTTTTAGAAATTTTTGCAAATGTATTAAAAATCGAAAAATGACTATTTACATAAGTATTCATACCTTTTGCTTTAACATATTTTTAAAGTATCATATTTAATATTTGGTCGCATATCCTTTGCATGCCGTTACTTTCTGAAGTCTGTGACCCATCAACATCAAAAAACTCTCGATATCTTATTTCCAGGTACTGTTACAAGCGATACTATAAGCTATCTGCATTTGAATGGATCTCTATGGGAATTTGGGGGTGAGACTAGATTCAGTAAATTACACTGGTACAGTATGAAACACATGGCTGGCTAAATGGCTGTAAGTCATCAAGGGTCTGAGCTATCGAACGAGCCCCAAACCATCACTCTGTTGCCAGATATGGAGTAGATGTGGATGGATCACTGCAAGGGTTATTTCTCCTGACTCATTTTCCGATAGAACTTTATGGGGAAAAAAGTCAGGAGAAACAACCCTTAAAGAGATCCATCCACATCTACTCCATATCTGGCCGCAGAGTGATGGTTTGGGGCTTGTTTGATACCTTAGACCCTTGATGACGTACAGCCATTTCGCCAGTCATGTGTTCCATACTGTACCAGTGTAATTTACAGCTGAATCTAGTCTCACCCCCCAATTCTCATAGAGATCAGTTCAAATGCAGATAGGTTATAGTATCGCTTGTAACAGTACCTGAAAATAAGATATCGAGAGTCTTTTGATGTTGATTGGTCACAGACTTCAGGAAGCAATAGCATGCAAAGGATATGTGACCAAATATTAAATAGGATACTTTCAAAATATGTTAAAGCAAAGGGTATGAATACTTATGTAAATTAAAAATTTCTTAAAACATGTTTTCACTTTGTCATTATGGGCTATTTTGTGTAGAATTTTGAGACAAAAAATGAACTCAATCTATTGTAGAATACGTCTGTAATGTAATAAAATGTGGAGAAGGTGAAAGCGGTGGGCAGACTTTCCGGCTTGACTAAGTTCCTCACTTTCGCTTTCCCGGTGCTTGTTTGTCTTTCGACATTGCATCGAGCCAGGTATAGCCAGGTATAGCCAGGTACTAGCGAACTCGTGATATTAAACGCTGTTTATGTTCATGAGGGACTTGCTATTTAGCTTTTATTCAGGTATAGGATTGTTTCCTCCTGTAAGCATTCTGCGCTATTTATTTTGTCCGTTGCTGTTCTCAAGGAGACCATTTTGTTTTGTTAATTTGTTTTGGTTTTACACTTTCCTGCTCTGACCCTATGTAGCTGAAAGGTGTTCTTTTGTTTGCTAGATTTTCCGTTCTAGCTCCTTATGTGAGTTGGGGAGATTTAGTTAGTATTTCACTCGTTCTCCAGTTCGCCCATTTTAGTGGGTTGATTTTTGTTTTTTGGCTGTTTAGCACTAGGGAATTAGTTTTCTGTTTTTTTTAAAACTATTTTTTTCCCTCTTTATTGGTCCTCACTGGTGTGAGCTGACTTGTTCTGATTCCCCCACCTTCGCGTTTGAATCTCCAACACAGTAAAAGACCCATTACCTAAGCTATATAAAGGTTTACTGAGTTTAAAGTTCCTGTCGAGAGATTGGAAAATAGTCTCGTTTTTCAAAGCGAAATCCCAGGAAATCTAACATACAGAATTAATGAAAAGTTCACTCTAGGCTATGAAAAGTGACGCATCCAAATCAATATCCATGTAGAGCTCAGTGCGAGCGGTCCGCTTTTCGGCAATGCCCGGAGAAATAGCCTAATCTTGTGCCTTTCCATAAGAGATCACTAAACAGTGTCTCCAAGTCTGATGGTGTCATTCAAATTCTGAGCAGGTGTTCTTCAGAGAGACGGGCATGTGCACATGTGCGCTCTGTAATGAGTCATATCACTCACCCGTCACTTTGTACACACACACACACACTTGAAAGGGTCTCTCTCACTCCTCTCTCCTCTCCCTTTTTACCTCTAGCGGAAAACCCGAGGGTTTGGGGGCGAGGTTAATGGAGCCGCTCGAGTTTCTGAGGAAAGTGGGATGGCCCGCGTGTTGTGAGACTCACAAGCCCACTGTGAGCTCACAAATACACCCACTGTGAGGTCACAAATACACCCCCCACCGTGGTAAATAATAGAATAGAATCAATTTGATCAATCTCATTGCCCAGCGGAAATCATAATGCAATAACGGTCCTGCAAGTTGATGATGACGATGTGGGAATATATGCTACATGCATATTAAATGCAAAAGCATTGGGATACTGATGCAATTTTTTTTTTTTGCCTTGGCTCTGTACTCCAGCACATTGGATTTGAAATAAAACATTGAAGTTGAGGTTAAAGTATAGACTCAGCTTTAATCTGAGGGTATTTACATCCATATTGGGTGATCTGTGTCGGAATTATAGCCCTTTGTATACATAGTCCCCCAATTTAGGCGAGCAACAGTAAGGGGACAATTGGCTGCTCAGCTGTTTCTCGGTCAGCTGTGTGTCTTTGCATCATTAGTTAATGCACAAGAAAAATAACAAAAGGTCTAGAATTGATTGTGGAATTTGGAGTTTGTGAACCAAATAAGTGTCAATGTCAGACAAGCAGGCCATTATGAGGCTGAAAAATCAGAAATCGATCAGAGACAGCCAAAACATTGGGTGTGTCAAAATCAACTGTTTGATACATTGATTAGAAGCAAGAACGCATTGGTTAGCTCAGCAATAGTGAACGACCTGGTAGACCACGGAAGATTACTGTAGTGGATGACCGAAGAATACTTTCAATAGTGAAGAATAACCCCTTGTAAACTGTCGAACAGATTTAAAAAAACACTCTCCAGGATGCAGGCATAGATGTGTCAAAGACGACCATAAAGAAAAGACTTATTTTAAACCGTGTGGTTGTTTACAGTGTTGCTTATATGATATGCTGCTCATATGACTCCTGTGTTTTTAAATAAGCTGAAGGGGAAGATCTGGGGTTGATAAGTCATCAAATAACTCCTGGTGATCAAGCAAGCAAGGTCACAAGTCCTGAATTTTGGCCACAACCCTCAGTTGAATGATCAGGAGCCGATTGGCTGGAGATGTCTCGCAAACAGAAAGCCTTCAGGATGTTTTCACCTTTTCCTGGATCAGTCAGGGCTTCATTTAAATTCATGGTTATTTATTTAAATTAAATAAAAAAAGAAATTTTCTTTACACTTCCAACATGGCGTTGAGGCCCTTGACATATTCTGGTCAACATATGTAGGAAATAACCAAGAAAAAAGCACCGACGCATTTCTATTTTTATTTTTTAAATGAATGCAATTGAAAATGATGGTTGTGCGTCAGCTTTAGCTTTATGTAAGAAGCACATACCCTTCTGAAGCATGAACATATTAACAGCACCATGATAAGGGTACAGGACAGGACACAGAGGGTATGAACTCAAACACAGCTGGCTCCTAACGGGGTTTGCAGAAGGCTCTGGTTTTTAGGTCAGAACCCAATGCTAATTTTAAGCACTTTATTCCAAAAATAAATGTGCCCGTGTCCTGAAATGTAAGCAACAGTCATACACTAGCATCTATTTTCTTAGGATATAAAATGGGGATAAATGTCCAGCCTGAGGCTCGAAACTGACAAGCCGGCCTGGACTTGTGAATGTTGAATTTGTGTGTGTGTGGGTGTCTGCTGTTGGGTGTGTGTGTGTGTGTGTGTGTGTGTGTGTTGGTAGGTAGATTACACGACACTCATTCATATTCAGCAGATGTTCTTTCGCGGAGCAAGATATAACAGGCGTGTGATTTGAAAGTGAATGCATTGTCCAACACCCAAAACAAAAACTCCAGTTATCTTTGGCTGATCTGTGTTTGCACTGTACACTGCCAGTGCAGATAGAAAAGGCACCTCCAGTGTTTAGAACAAACTCAGATATCCCACAGATAGCTGGGGCCACACGTATAAACAGCGCTGAGCAGAAAAATGCCCTCAGAAAGCTGCGTAAGAGAGTTTCCACGCAGAAATTCAGATGTAAAACATAAGAGAACCTGTGTTCCTCTGCACACGCTGGACACCATGTGTACGCAATGTTTGGCGTCCGTGTGATATGGCGACACCGTGGTAGAAAGGCAGAGGGAGAAAATGCAAAAACTAGATTTCCGATTTTCACCCGTTACGCTTACTTCATGCAGAAAAGTAAAATTATAATATCTGTTCAAATTAAATAAAAATCTGATATGAATGCAATTGTTATCTTTCCATTTACTTCACCGCATGGGTAGCTATAACAGTTTAGGGCCCTAATTATCAACCCTGTTATTGTCAACCCTGTTAATTCTGTTATAACAGGGTTGACGCTAATTTAAATGATTGTGACTGTGTATTAATGTGTGTTACAGGCAAAAAGAAACAGGAAGTAAAAGATCAAAAAATAAAAGAGGCTTCATTTAGGCATATTTCATTCAAATCAATGAGCTAGAAATAGTTACGATTTAAAAAATAAAAAATAAAAGAAAAGAGAAAAATATAATAACATAAAATATAGGCAAAGAGATTCCTTGAGTTGCTCAAGAAATCAGTTTCTCGTAGATCACAAGCAGCATACATTAAGCTCATACTGCCCTAAACTAACAACACAAATACATATACTTACTTTGCAATGCCACATTGATTAGGTATAACAATATTTTGTATTTATAAAAAACTTTCTTGAAAAAATAACTTGATAATGTTAACCCTGCTATTTATGGAATATTAAATAAAATATAATAGATTTTAACACCTATTAATAAAAAACAATATTTTAATGGAAAGATAAAATTGTTGTACATAGACTATGAATGTAAGCCATCATTTAAAAAAATATATACTCAATGAGTTATTTATCAAATAGGGAGTCATTATATACTATAAAAGGCTATTGTTTATCCCATTAATGCATTGCAAAGCATTTGTATAGATACCCATATGTCCATAACAGGGTTGATATTTCAACGTGGGAAAGTCAAGAAAAATAGATTCTGGTTTGAGTATAATAGCATGCTGAGATGGAACAGCATGTTTTTATGAGATCAAACAATCTCAGAAAGACTATGCCTTGTATTTTTGTAAAAAAAAATGTCAGCCCCAGCTGATATTTTGTGATTTGTACCTTTCATGTGCTTTTCAGTACATTTTTTATACACAAAGCCCTACTGAAGTCTGACCAAACAAACTAGCAAGTGCATCTCGTTTTATTACGTGGAATTATGCGTGGAGGTAATCTTGTTCTTTATAATGAACACCCACTGCATTGAAATATATATGCTTTCAATTTCTGGAAGAAGCATTTACTTCCACTGAAAGGACTAACTGTGTTGATGCAGAAGACTGTCGGCGCTGAATCAAACAGCTCTGTTGTACAGAGCCAGTCAGGCTCCATGAGAGGAAAATGACACACAAAAGCTTAGCAAATGGGAAGCTTAAGTGGAGTAGCTTACCTGGGTGAAAGTGTAGCGTAACAGTTAGGGACTTGGGCATGTAACCCTGAGGTTCTAGGGTTTTATTTCCAGCTGGGGCGCTCCTGTGTTACCCATAAGCAAAGTACTGAAAACCTGTTACTACTTCAGTAAATATCCATCTGTATGAATGGATTGGATTGTATACAGGTGCAGCTCAAAAAATTTTAATATCGTGAAAAAGTTCAATATTTATTGTCACTCATTTCAGAACGTGAAACTCATATATTATACAGATTCATTACACATAGAGTGAAATATTTCAAGCCTTTATTTCTTGTAATTTTGATGATTATGGCTTACAGCTAATAAAAACCCAAATTCAGTGTCTCAGAAAATTAGAATATTGTGAAAAAGTTCAATAATGGAAACTCATGGTGTCACACTCTAATCAGCTAATTAACTCAAAACACCTGCAAAGGTTTCCTGAGCCTTTAAATGGTCTCTCAGTCTGGTTCAGTAGGCTACACAATCATGGGGAAGACTGCTGACTTGACAGATGTCCAGAAGACAGTCATTGACACCCTCCACAAGGAGGGTAAGCCACAAAAGGTCATTGCTAAAGAAGCTGGTTGTTCACAGAGTGCTGTATCCAAGCATATTCATAGAAAGTTGAGTGGAAGAAAAAAGTGCGGTAGGAAAAGGTACACAAGCAACAGGGATAGCCGCAGCCTTGAGAGGATTGTTAAGCAAAATCCATTCAAGAATTTGGGGGAGCTTCACAAGGAGTGGACTGAGGCTGGAGTCAGTGCATCAAGAGCCACCACGCACAGACGAATCCAGGACATGGGCTACAAATGTCGCATTCCTCGTGTCAAGCCACTCCTGAACCAGAGACAACGTCAGAAGCGTCTTACCTGGGCTAAGGAGAAAAATAACTGGACTGTTGCTCAGTGGTCCAAAGTCCTCTTTTCAGATGAAAGTAAATTTTGCATTTCATTTGGAAATCAAGGTCCCAGAGTCTGGAGGAAGAGTGGAGAGGCACAGAATCCACGTTGCTTGAAGTCCAGTGTGAAGTTTCCACAGTCAGTGATGATTTGGGGTGCCATGTCATCTGCTGGTGTTGGTAGACTGTGTTATCTGAAGTCCACAGTCAACGCAGCCATCTACCAGGAAATTTTAGAGCACTTCATGCTTCCTTCTGCTGACAAGCTTTATGCTGATTTAATTTTCCAGCAGGACTTAGCACCTGCCCACACTGCCAAAAGTACCAAAAGCTGGTTCAATGACCATGGTATTACTGTGCTTGATTGGCCAGCAAACTCGCCTGACCTGAACCCCATAGAGAATCTATGGGGTATTGTCAAGAGGAAGATGAGACACCAGACCCAACAATGCAGACGACCTGAAGGCCGCTATCAAAGCAACCTGGGCTTCCATTACACCTCAGCAGTGTCACAGGCTGATCGCCTCCATGCCACGCCGCATTGATGCAGTAATTCATGCAAAAGGAGCCCCAACCAAGTATTGAGTGCATAGAAATTAACATACTTTTCAAAAGGCTGACATTTCTGTTTAAAATATCCTTTTTTTATTGATCTTATGTAATATTCTAATTTTCTGAGACACTGAATTTGGGTTTTCATTAGCTGTAAGCCATAATCATCAAAATTACAAGAAATAAAGGCTTGAAATATTTCACTCTATGTGTAATGAATCTATATAATATATGAGTTTCACTTTCTGACATGAGTGACAAAAAATATTGAACTTTTTCACGATATTCAATTTTTTTTAGCTGCACCTGTATATATTTTTTTGAGAATATCAATCAGTTTACATATGCCAACGGTTACAAAGTGTAGATTATGAATGAAAATAGAATGAACAAAAATAAAAAGAGAGTAGTTCATAATGTCCCGCTCTTGTACAAAGTTGTAGTTGATACTTCCGGTTTACATCCTGAAATTGTCAGATGAGTGTGCTCCTGTATCCCCTCAACAAAACCCTGGAAATAGTTTCATCCTGGGATTTTCACATTTGTGAGAAAAAGTCATCACACTCAAAAGGTTGACTCAAATATGCACAATATGAAGGGATCATAAGGGTATTAAAGCGATCCTGCAGGAAAGCTGAACGTAACTGGACGTAACTGGACGTAACTGGAAGAACTCTAGACTAGAGGTCCACTATGCTTTTATGAAGGACTTGTTTATGTCCTAATAAGGCTGTTAAAGATGCAAAAGCTAAATATTTGTCCTCCCTTATTAATACAAATAAGCACAACTCCAGATTCTTATTCAAAACTATAGATCACCTTGTGAATCAAGCTCCTGCTTGTGCTGTTGCTTCATCTGATGAGGATTGTGAAAAGTTTCTTTCCTGTTTCGTTGGAAAGATTGCCAATATAAGATCCAAAATTCATCGGACCTGATCAGCTCATCAGATCAGCCCTGCTCCTAATCTAAATCTATTAAACGATTTTAATGTTATTTATTTCAATACCATCAATAACAATATGAAGCCAGTTGTTAAAAACTTTGGAGCGATTTTTGATCTTTTACACTTTGATCACCATAAAAAAAAACTAGTGCAGTCATGTTTTTATCAGTTTCCAAAGTTAGAAACGTTTTATCCTTTGAGGACACAGAAAAACTTATACAGTACATGCTTTTATTTCTTCACGCTTAGACTACTGTAATGCCTTGTTTACATGTATGAACCATCACTGTATCACCAGACGTCAGGTTGTCTAGAATTCTGCTGCTAGACTCCTGACTAGAGCAAAAAAACAGTCCCACATTACTCCAGTACGAGCGTCCCTCCATTAGCTACCAGTTAATTTTAGAATGATTTTATTTATTTTACTTGTCACTTACAAGGCATTACATGGTCTGGCACTCAAAGACCTCTTAGATCCTCTAACAAGGGCTTTCTAGCTGTTCCAGAGTCCAAAATAAGAACTAAGGGTGATCATGCCTTTGCTGTATAAGCCCAGAGACTCTGGAACAGCCTCCCCTGAGTCAGTGGCTTCTTTTAAATCCCTTCTTAAGACCCGCTTTTATCGAACCGCCTTTTACAACGTATGACCTGTATTCAGACTTCTGCTTTACCCGTTTTAACCACGTTCTTACTCTAGATTCACAGTCTCTCTATTTTATGTTGTAATACCCTGTTTCTATCATTTATTTGTATTTATATCCGTTTTATTATATTTTTTATTTTGTTTTCTATTTTTCAGTTTCTAATTTGTATTTTAACTTTATTGTGCTGTAAAGCACTTTGTGCTAAAGGCTTGAAAGGTGCTATACAAATAAAGTTATTATTATTATTATTATTATTATTATTATTATTTATCATATTCGGTCACTGACTTCAGGATTTGAATGATCTGGAGGGAGGGGGTGAAGTTGTGTGTAAATAATGTAAGCTGTGTTAGTCACTAATAGGGAGATAGGGAGATAAAGTGGTGTAAATAATGTAAGCTGTGTTAGTCACTAATCGGGAGATAGGGAGATAAAGTGGTGTAAATAATGTAAGCTGTGTTAGTCACTAATCGGGAGATAGGGAGATAAAGTGGTGTAAATAATGTAAGCTGTGTTAGTCACTAATAGGGAGATAGGGAGATAAAGTGGTGTAAATAATGTAAGCTGTGTTAGTCACTGGAGATAGGGAGATAAAGTGGTGTAAATAATGTAAGCTGTGTTAGTCACTAATAGGGAGATAGGGAGATAAAGTGGTGTAAATAATGTAAGCTGTGTTAGTCACTGGAGATAGGGAGATAAAGTGGTGTAAATAATGTAAGCTGTGTTAGTCACTAATAGGGAGATAGGGAGATAAAGTGGTGTAAATAATGTAAGCTGTGTTAGTCACTGGAGATAGGGAGATAAAGTGGTGTAAATAATGTAAGCTGTGTTAGTCACTAATAGGGAGATAGGGAGATAAAGTGGTGTAAATAATGTAAGCTGTGTTAGTCACTAATAGGGAGATAAAGTGGTGTAAATAATGTAAGCTGTGTTAGTCACTAATAGGGAGATAGGGAGATAAAGTGGTGTAAATAATGTAAGCTGTGTTAGTCACTAATAGGGAGATAGGGAGATAAAGTGGTGTAAATAATGTAAGCTGTGTTAGTCACTAATAGGGAGATAGGGAGATAAAGTGGTGTAAATAATGTAAGCTGTGTTAGTCACTAATCGGGAGATAAAGTGGTGTAAATAATGTAAGCTGTGTTAGTCACTAATCGGGAGATAGGGAGATAAAGTGGTGTAAATAATGTAAGCTGTGTTAGTCACTAATAGGGAGATAGGGAGATAAAGTGGTGTAAATAATGTAAGCTGTGTTAGTCACTGGAGATAGGGAGATAAAGTGGTGTAAATAATGTAAGCTGTGTTAGTCACTGGAGATAGGGAGATAAAGTGGTGTAAATAATGTAAGCTGTGTTAGTCACTAATAGGGAGATAGGGAGATAAAGTGGTGTAAATAATGTAAGCTGTGTTAGTCACTAATCGGGAGATAAAGTGGTGTAAATAATGTAAGCTGTGTTAGTCACTAATAGGGAGATAGGGAGATAAAGTGGTGTAAATAATGTAAGCTGTGTTAGTCACTAATCGGGAGATAGGGAGATAAAGTGGTGTAAATAATGTAAGCTGTGTTAGTCACTAATAGGGAGATAGGGAGATAAAGTGGTGTAAATAATGTAAGCTGTGTTAGTCACTAATAGGGAGATAGGGAGATAAAGTGGTGTAAATAATGTAAGCTGTGTTAGTCACTAATAGGGAGATAGGGAGATAAAGTGGTGTAAATAATGTAAGCTGTGTTAGTCACTAATCGGGAGATAGGGAGATAAAGTGGTGTAAATAATGTAAGCTGTGTTAGTCACTAATCGGGAGATAGGGAGATAAAGTGGTGTAAATAATGTAAGCTGTGTTAGTCACTAATAGGGAGATAGGGAGATAAAGTGGTGTAAATAATGTAAGCTGTGTTAGTCACTAATCGGGAGATAGGGAGATAAAGTGGTGTAAATAATGTAAGCTGTGTTAGTCACTAATCGGGAGATAGGGAGATAAAGGTGGTGTAAATAATGTAAGCTGTGTTAGTCACTAATAGGGAGATAGGGAGATAAAGTGGTGTAAATAATGTAAGCTGTGTTAGTCACTAATAGGGAGATAGGGAGATAAAGTGGTGTAAATAATGTAAGCTGTGTTAGTCACTAATCGGGAGATAAAGTGGTGTAAATAATGTAAGCTGTGTTAGTCACTAATAGGGAGATAGGGAGATAAAGTGGTGTAAATAATGTAAGCTGTGTTAGTCACTAATCGGGAGATAGGGAGATAAAGTGGTGTAAATAATGTAAGCTGTGTTAGTCACTAATCGGGAGATAGGGAGATAAAGTGGTGTAAATAATGTAAGCTGTGTTAGTCACTAATAGGGAGATAGGGAGATAAAGTGGTGTAAATAATGTAAGCTGTGTTAGTCACTGGAGATAGGGAGATAAAGTGGTGTAAATAATGTAAGCTGTGTTAGTCACTAATAGGGAGATAGGGAGATAAAGTGGTGTAAATAATGTAAGCTGTGTTAGTCACTGGAGATAGGGAGATAAAGTGGTGTAAATAATGTAAGCTGTGTTAGTCACTAATAGGGAGATAGGGAGATAAAGTGGTGTAAATAATGTAAGCTGTGTTAGTCACTAATAGGGAGATAAAGTGGTGTAAATAATGTAAGCTGTGTTAGTCACTAATAGGGAGATAGGGAGATAAAGTGGTGTAAATAATGTAAGCTGTGTTAGTCACTAATAGGGAGATAGGGAGATAAAGTGGTGTAAATAATGTAAGCTGTGTTAGTCACTAATAGGGAGATAGGGAGATAAAGTGGTGTAAATAATGTAAGCTGTGTTAGTCACTAATCGGGAGATAAAGTGGTGTAAATAATGTAAGCTGTGTTAGTCACTAATCGGGAGATAGGGAGATAAAGTGGTGTAAATAATGTAAGCTGTGTTAGTCACTAATAGGGAGATAGGGAGATAAAGTGGTGTAAATAATGTAAGCTGTGTTAGTCACTGGAGATAGGGAGATAAAGTGGTGTAAATAATGTAAGCTGTGTTAGTCACTAATAGGGAGATAGGGAGATAAAGTGGTGTAAATAATGTAAGCTGTGTTAGTCACTAATAGGGAGATAGGGAGATAAAGTGGTGTAAATAATGTAAGCTGTGTTAGTCACTAATCGGGAGATAAAGTGGTGTAAATAATGTAAGCTGTGTTAGTCACTAATAGGGAGATAGGGAGATAAAGTGGTGTAAATAATGTAAGCTGTGTTAGTCACTAATCGGGAGATAGGGAGATAAAGTGGTGTAAATAATGTAAGCTGTGTTAGTCACTAATAGGGAGATAGGGAGATAAAGTGGTGTAAATAATGTAAGCTGTGTTAGTCACTAATAGGGAGATAGGGAGATAAAGTGGTGTAAATAATGTAAGCTGTGTTAGTCACTAATAGGGAGATAGGGAGATAAAGTGGTGTAAATAATGTAAGCTGTGTTAGTCACTAATAGGGAGATAGGGAGATAAAGTGGTGTAAATAATGTAAGCTGTGTTAGTCACTAATAGGGAGATAGGGAGATAAAGTGGTGTAAATAATGTAAGCTGTGTTAGTCACTGGAGATAGGGAGATAAAGTGGTGTACATAATGTAAGCTGTGTTAGTCACTAATAGGGAGATAGGGAGATAAAGTGGTGTAAATAATGTAAGCTGTGTTAGTCACTGGAGATAGGGAGATAAAGTGGTGTAAATAATGTAAGCTGTGTTAGTCACTAATAGGGAGATAGGGAGATAAAGTGGTGTAAATAATGTAAGCTGTGTTAGTCACTAATAGGGAGATAGGGAGATAAAGTGGTGTAAATAATGTAAGCTGTGTTAGTCACTGGAGATAGGGAGATAAAGTGGTGTAAATAATGTAAGCTGTGTTAGTCACTAATAGGGAGATAAAGTGGTGTAAATAATGTAAGCTGTGTTAGTCACTGGAGATAGGGAGATAAAGTGGTGTAAATAATGTAAGCTGTGTTAGTCACTAATAGGGAGATAGGGAGATAAAGTGGTGTAAATAATGTAAGCTGTGTTAGTCACTAATAGGGAGATAGGGAGATAAAGTGGTGTAAATAATGTAAGCTGTGTTAGTCACTAATAGGGAGATAGGGAGATAAAGTGGTGTAAATAATGTAAGCTGTGTTAGTCACTAATAGGGAGATAGGGAGATAAAGTGGTGTAAATAATGTAAGCTGTGTTAGTCACTAATAGGGAGATAGGGAGATAAAGTGGTGTAAATAATGTAAGCTGTGTTAGTCACTAATAGGGAGATAGGGAGATAAAGTGGTGTAAATAATGTAAGCTGTGTTAGTCACTAATAGGGAGATAGGGAGATAAAGTGGTGTAAATAATGTAAGCTGTGTTAGTCACTAATAGGGAGATAGGGAGATAAAGTGGTGTAAATAATGTAAGCTGTGTTAGTCACTAATAGGGAGATAGGGAGATAAAGTGGTGTAAATAATGTAAGCTGTGTTAGTCACTAATAGGGAGATAGGGAGATAAAGTGGTGTAAATAATGTAAGCTGTGTTAGTCACTAAAAGTGGTTGGGCATAGCCTGAGATAATGAACTAGTTCAGGGGTTCCCAAACCTTTCCATGCCAAGGACCCCCAAATAGCCATAGCCTCTGGCTGGGGCCCCCCTATTGCGAAATGGCTTTTAAAAAAAGCTTTTAAAAAAATCAAACATACAGCTTCTTAATACACAACACAATACTTTTGACCCTATTTTGATTCCATAATCGGGCCGTCACAATATCTAATTTGCATATCGCCGATTATCAGATATTGTGACAACCCTAGTCTAGCCTGTATACAAATAATAATTACAAAATAGTAAATAAAAAGCAAATGATAATAACCAAATATTTAAAAAACAAAGCATACAGAATGTGTTGTGAGGCAGCAGAACTAAAATAGAAAATGGAGGGAAAAGAGCGGGAAAAGAGCGGGAAAAGAGCGGGAAAGGAGCGGGAAAAGAGCGGGAAAAGAGCGGGAAAAGGACGCTCCACGGCACAGCAGTAATGCAAAGACTTAGTTATACAGATTTTTAAATATTAGCTCACCTATTTATTTCCAACGAATATTATTATTTAAAATCATGTACGTATGTTTTGTCCTCAGAATATCAATAATAATGATTTTCATTTTATTTTTATTATTATTTTTTTATATTTTTTTTTTTAATTTTGTGGCTATGGACAGTCATCTCTGCGATATTTTCAAATATTGGGATATACAATATTATCGGATATCCTGACAACCCTAGAGCAGGGGTTTTCAAAGTGGGGGCCGCGGCCCCACGGGGGGCCACCAGGGGGCGCCAGGGGGGCCAATTGGAAGGGAGAGGAAAATGGAAAATACAAAAAAATATATATATATTATAATAATAATAAAATAACATTTATTTAAAAAAATACATTTCAATTCAATTCATAAGATTATTATGCCGGTTTAAAATAAAATATAAATTGTTATAAATCCTTTTATATCAAAATGAGGTATTTGCCATGCCCTTCTTTCAATCGCTGCCTGTCAGTCAAAGCGTTACGTTGAGCTGCCAACGGCCTGATTATGGAATCAAAATAGGGTCAAAAGTATTATGTTGTGTATTAAGAAGCTGTATGTTGGATATTTTGGATTTGCCAGTGTAATTTAAAAGTGTCATTTTTTTAAAGCCATTTTGCAATAGGGGGGCCCCAGCCAGAGGCTACGGCTATTTGGGGGTCCTTGGCATGGAAAAGTTTGGGAACCGGGGGAAAGCCAGCCGTTAAGTTGGAGGGATTTCTTTTTGCACTTTGATCAGCTTTCCAGATGACGTACTGTGCTCCTCCACAGGGCTGCCTAAAATAGTGCATAATGGACTAACGGACAGCGTTTTAAAACAGCAGACAGACCTTTTCAGTGTTTTTGTTTGTCTTTCTTTGAGATTATTTAATATTCTCGTCTGTCCTCTGCGTGCGTGCGTGCGTGCGTGCGTGCGTTATCTACAAATGGCTCTAAAATAGAAACTCTTTAGACGCAATCTGTGAGCAGCGCTTGCCTGTACTGTTACCTGTTCATTACAAGCCTTCTTAATAAAGTATTCATGAGGGAAGCTGTATGGTTATCAGTATGGTTATCACTGAACAGTACAGGAACATACTTATGTAATTATGTAAATGGAATATAGATGTAGTCAGCTAAATTATGCTTTTTAATGTGCATATACACACTGTACCCCTAATTCTTTATGAAATGAAAACAGTGACAACTAATGGCAGTAAATATTACTGTGCTGCAGTTATACTGGCGTGACTTCATAAGCCACATACGTATAATACATTAGTAAACATTGTATAACTGCTTTATAAAGCATTCATAAACAGTGGCAGTGCTTTATGCCAGTTAACATTGAGAAATGGCTTAATATAAAAAGTAAAAAATATAAGGCATGTGTCAGATGTCATGAAACACATTTCCTTTAACCGTTTCTTAATGCAGTGACATATTTAGTACTATATTTGCTTTATGGGGGCCCTGTGAAATGAGTCTTGTTTTCTACCTTAGAATTAGTTTCAGTTTACGTTCCCCACTTTTAAATGGTGATGTTCTAAGAAAGTTTACGGCAATTAATTTAGCTTCTTAAAAAAACTCTTAGGTTTGGGGTCTTATAATGTTTGGGGTCAATTTCAGCCCCATTCAGTGTTTGACTCTTAAAAAGCAGTTAACAGTGATGCTTCTGGTTTCCCCAGGTATTGTGTCGCTGGTCTCGTTGGCCATGCTGTCCTACGACCGTTACAGCACCCTGACCGTCTGCAACAAGCGGGCCCCCAACTACCGCAAGCCCCTCATGGCAGTGGGCGGGTCGTGGCTGTACTCCCTGCTCTGGACAGTGCCCCCCCTGCTGGGCTGGAGTAGTTATGGCCTGGAGGGAGCAGGGACGAGCTGCTCTGTGACGTGGACTGAGAGAACGGTGCGGTCTCACTCCTACATCATCTGCCTGTTTATTTTCTGCTTGGTCCTGCCCATCACAGCCATGGTGTACTGCTACGGCCGGCTGCTATACACCGTCAAACAGGTAGGCCCCGCCTCTTCCCTCGCTCCAGCCACCCATCACCAAATAAACCCTCACACAGGATTATGATAATTTATTTATGGCCCATTCATCTTTTTAAGAAATAGATTTTTTCTCCCCAATCTGAAACACCCATCCATGTACTAGAACAGTGCCTAATGAGGTACCCAGCAGTCCCCGTTACTTTTTGGGGGAGTTGTGTTTGTTGTATAATGAGAACTGATTAGCCTGTCGATTTAGCAGAAGCACATGTAGATATGCAGATAATCAGTAAAGCAGTGGGCTCGGGGGAAAACGCCGTTGCTAAAGCACAAATTTTGGCAGCCTAAAAATGGTGCTCACAGGTGTGGTGGAGGGGAAGACTGCCTCCGATACGATACGATCTAGCGTTCCACTCAGGCCATTATCTCCTCCGCACCAGCCCCTCACGTACGCCGACACGCAGGCCCGACACTACCTGGGGCGGGAGCTGAAGGGAGCTCCCCAACCCCCAAAATCAGCCAGCACTGCAGGGGGCCTCTATGCCTCACCAGATTGAACTGCATGGCATGTTTAAGCAAAGTGGGGAAAACACTTTTATATTCGTCTCTCCAGCTTGAAACGGCCAATTGTCATGGCAGAAGAGACAGGACAGGGGCTGCAGGTGCCCAGAGGTAGCACAGCAGCGAGGTCTGGCTGTTGTGTAGGGTCTGATGATCTTTTAAAGATATACACAAACCTGGCGGAGTCGAGCGACACCGCTCCCGTCAAACAGAACTCTCCATCCAGCAGAGCACTTTCAGAAAATCTCATAATAAACTCACATCTTTATTATTATTATAATGGGCTGGAAATGCGTGGGTCCGTCGGGTCAGGACTGTATGCATTAGAATGTTCTGGAACATCTGCATACGCGGTGGAACATACGTGTACTGAAGGAATCGAGCCTCTCAGATGGCTCATTAAAATGCCCATCTGTCTGGTGTTTTTATTCTGCAAAACTGAACACAATGTTCAGCCATATGCTTAGTTTAAAAAAATGTAATAAGTAAAAATGCGTAATTGTGGGCTGCTTTGCTGAAAGGGACAAAAGTTGGAAGCATATAATTACAGGCACACAACCTCTGTATGGCGATCAAAAACAGTATCCGTTTCTCCGTTTGTTGATGGGTGGCGCTACGCATGACTGAATACTGCAAAATAAGCGCTCTACACAGGCGGACAACAAACGGTATCGGCCATAACTAACATAAGTTTGCAGCTACGCATTTCAACTGGTGGGCTGTACTTCTGGTGAATGATACATCCAGAATAACCTCTGAGCACTTGACCCTCTGGCCAATGTAATTTTTAATCAGATGGCGACAAATTCATTGAGTGAAAGACTCAATTTTATTACGAAATCAACCACAGCAAATATAACTGATGAATTCCAAAGTTACACTGATAAAATGAGCCGCTCCAATAAGGCTTCCTGTGTGCCTCAGGTGGGGAAAATCCGGAGGACGGCGGCTCGGAGAAGAGAGTACCACATCCTGTTCATGGTGATCACCACCGTGGTGTGCTTCCTGCTGTGCTGGATGCCCTACGGCGTGGTGGCGCTGATGGCGACTTTCGGGCGGCCGGGCATCATCTCGCCCATCGCCAGCGTGGTTCCCTCCCTCCTGGCCAAGAGCAGCACAGTCATAAACCCCCTAATCTACATCCTCATGAACAAGCACGTGAGATTCCAAACTGCTCCGCCCTCCTCTGGTGCATCATGGGAAATGTGGTCCAGTCCCTGCAGGTTCTGCGTTCAAGCTATTTTGCGCAGAACCAGGTTACTTTTTAGTCATTGCATTATTAACATTTAGCAGACGCTGTAGTCCGGAGATACTTACAACACAAACACGAGGGAAAGATTGCCCTTGCACTACTACTAAGGCTGTGAGCCTTATTCTGGAGCATCAGCACTGTTCATTAACCAGGGGCCTGTTTCACAAAGCAGGATTACAAAGTTAGCTGGATAAAACCGAGTAAAACCCAGAACCCTTCCGAATGTGGAACATGGACTGAAGTATAGTGGGCGGCAGTGTAGTATAATGGTTCAGGAACTGGACTTGTAACCGAAAGGTTGCAGGTTTGATTCCCAGGTAGGACACTGCCATTGTACCCTTGAGCGAGGTACTTAACCTGAATTGCTTCAGTATATATCCAACTGTAGGAATGGATAACTGTAATAAGAAGTTGTGTAAGTCGCTCTGGATAAGAGCGTCTGCTAAATGCCTGTAATGTAAAGTAAAAAGAGCTGTTCCGGGTTTGACACATAACTGCAGTTATCTAGTGAACTCAGTAATCCTGCTTTGTGGAACAGGCCCCTGTATGTGTGCGCTCATCTTATTCCCTCGGGTTAAGCGTCTGCTAAATGTCTGTAGCAGACAGGATGACATTGAAAGCAGACAGTGAAATGTCCCCAAGGGTAAGTCTGTTTTTGTAAATGATGGCTGAACACATGAGTCATGTACAGTACTTTTATTTACAGAGTAGAAAAGAAGACATAAACAAAAAAAAAAACTTGCAAATTGTATCCAAACTGTAATGATCAGTACAAACCTATTAGTCTCCTCAAAAAAGGATCAAATCAGTAAAAACAAACAAAAAATGTAATTTGATTCGCTACTAACAATATTACATTTATTATTTTTTTATATACGTGCCTGTATTTCAGGCTGTACAAACATGTGCTGAGTGATCGTAAAACTGATTGAATATAACATTTCAAAAGCTGTCTCTTTAGTGCAGTAATTTCATAATACATATTAATTTAAAAATCAACTAATGAACCTCACTAAATAATGCATTGTGCTATGCATCCAGCAAAAGTGTATCAACTAGTTTTTCAGGATGAAGACATTTGTCTGGTAGAATGAGTTAAAAATAAAAATAAAAAACCTTTCCAGAATAATTAGTCTCCAGTGACCAGAACTGAATGACTACAGTACTACTTCCAAAACTATATATTTGGCACAGTGTCAAGATTTTACCATCATAGCAAAAGGAATTGGATTTAAATGCTTCTAAACAATTGTTGCATTGTACTCCCGATTACCTGACTTCTGAATGCCAACTAATTAATGAAAACACATTATTTACAGTGGCTGGAAAGTTGAGAAAAAAAGAAAAAAAAGAAAGTGTCACATGAACGGTAGAAAATGAACATTACATCAGAAGGGTATACTACGAAGCAGGATTACTTATTTCGCTGGATAACTGAGTAAAACCAGGAAGCATCCCAAATCTGGAACACGGATTGAAGTAAAAAGAGCTGTCCCCGGTTTTACTCAGTGCAGTTATCCAGTAATCTTGCTTTGTAGTATACCCCACAGTACTGATAAGCAGGGCAAATGTAAAACCCAGCGCTTACTTACACCCTTACGTGCGTGAGGGGGGGGGGGGGGAAACTAACAAACATCAATTTGGGCCGTACTGGGATTCTATAAACACCTGTCCTTAACTTTGACCAACATTTAAAAGCAAGAATTATTATTTTTTCATCACAGAGTTTTGCGAGTCAGCGACTAAAACAGTTTGTGCTTAAAGACAAATTAAAGGACGATGTGCGATTGAACAAAGGACTACATTCTTCACACCTTTCTTTGTATCTGTACATTTTATCAATCAATATGCGATATATGCAGGGCCCAGAAAAATTATTGAGTTAATATTTTATGTGAATTTCAGTCGTCCTTCATCATCAATATAAACAAGCAGCTGTGAATGTCACATTCAAGTATAATTTAAAAAACCACAAGATCAATTTGGCTTGTGTATTAAACGGAGAAATATATATTTTCCATTGTATCCGATAATTAATCCAAAAACATTTGAGCAAATAGCCCATAAGTTCAATTTGGCTTGTGTATTAAATGGAGAAATCTATATTTTCCATTGTATCCGAGAATTAATCCAAAGACATTTGAGCATTTTCCTGAAGAAAATAGAAGTTGAGCGTGGAAGTTCTCATTGAGTCTGGAATAGAATCAAGTGGAGGTTTTCCACATCCTGACAGACTTCAGGCATCTGTGAGCCGATGGACGGAACATTCTTTTCCATTTCAATTTGACGCAGGTCGTAATATTCAGTGACCTTTTCTGTTACTTTAATGAATGTTTTAACATTAATATCGGGCGTATTGTTCCATTTGAACACGTGACGACGTCGGCCATGCATTTGCCGGCTGCTGAAGTTGGGTTGAAGGTTTTGTGATTTCTGCCTTTACAACTCTGACCACTGGATGAGGTCAATTGAATTTTCTCTGAGGTCAGTTAGCCATTTGTCCAGACCATTAATAATGGCTTTCCAACAATGTCCAGGATGTAATAACACCCATTTCCACCTCTACAAAGCCTGAATAAATCTGCTGCGTTCTGAACGAAGGCCAATTCATAATCGCCAAAAAAAGTATAGACCTAAATGACAACATTAGTGGACCCTGAGCGGACGTCTGCCTCGGCAGTCTGCACAGAAGTCCTTTTAGTGCCCGCTGTCTGTCGTTCCACCTCCAAGCGTACCTTCCACATACGGTCATTTTTTTCCATTAAGGATGCCATCGTTGTATGCAATTTGCGTGCAAAAAGTATGGGAAATGTAGTCTACAAAGGGGGGTTGGTACGCTCGGCTATGAAAGGCAAAAGTCTGCAGACTGTCGGTCCACGTACGCGTCGGCACCCCGTTTAAAACACTGTGTGACCAACGTGATGCTGAGCAGCAGAATACCAGCCTCCTCATCCACGGCATGGATCAGGAGGAGTCTCGTGGGAGGAGAACAACCTTCCAACACGCGCGTCTCTCAGACGTTCGGTCTCTAACAGTGCAACTGGGCTCAAACCCATTCCTTCCGTGCCAGTCGACTGCAATCTTGCTTTTTTTTGGGGGGCCTTTTCAGGTTCATGGGACAGCACAGTGTAGAGAGATGAGAAGAACGGGGAGCGAGAGAGACAAGCGACGAAGGTCGCACGGTCAGATTCAAACCGCCGATGTCACGGCTCTCAACGAGCATGTGGACAGTGCTCTTACAGGCTATGCCACAGAGACACCTGGTAGACTGCAATCTTATCCCATCCATGCTCAATAGATTAAATCCATCTGTGTGCAACGTATCGTCTCACTGCCTGTCCTTGTGCCTACACGTATACGTTCCTCCACACTTGTCTGTAACAGTCACTGATGGCACCCTCATAATAAGTCCGTGTTGTATAAGCCCGTCTGTCACATGCATGATTACTTCTCCAGGCCCTACCTATATGTACAAGCATGTTACATCTTTTATGTAGAATACATATTGATAAAAGTCCCCCTAAAGGCATGCTCTCAAGTGAGTTCTGGTCTTTTCAAAGGAATATGAGTGACAAATATACTGTATATAAAAGAATAGAACACAGACTTTCAGCACTTAATGTTTTGTGAATGAATGTCAGTTTGTGAAAAGGTGACATTCCTTTGATGGCTGCATCTCTAACCTTTGAGTTCATTACCACATAAATATAACACGCCATTATCTTAATCTTGAATAAGGCCAGACAGCACAGACCACAAAGCCCCACACTATAACCATAAACCACATTTTGGAGCACATTCACACTCTGTGGGTTCCTCTTCATTGTTACATCATCAAAAACGGAACACCACCACAAATGACATCATAATGGTTACACAGAAGATTCCATTACATTGAAATGCTGCAGGACCATAAAGAATGAAGACCCAAGAGCGGCAGGAACATCAGAACGTGTGGGTACTCCCTACAAAACATGTCCCACGCAGGGTATACAGGGTTCCAGAAGATTTCCAGCAGTTCCCCCCAGTAAGGGGCCCCTCTCCTGCGGGCAGAGGCATGGTGACCTCTCCCCCAGTTTTTTCTTTTTTCCCTCCCTAAAACACCCAAAAAGTCGGTTTCCAGTTGAAGCACCTTCCATGACGCCATGTACTTTCCATTGCAGGACGTAGCGCACATAATGCCCATGTGAAAAGGCATCTTGGTGCCAGACTTATAAAACAAAAACAAAAAATAATAATAAAGAAAGCATGTAAAATGAAATACGGTCAGGACGTGGCAAAATAAAACAAACGCCACCTTTGACCTCAGCTTTCAAATAACAGCATTTCTAAAGGTGCACACCCCTCAACAGAACCTTGGTATGTACAAACACAGGGGAGTGATGCTTCATGAACTCAACTGTTGAACCAATCAAAGCCCTGTATTGTCCAAACCAAAACATTTGATTGGCTCAAATCAGCGAATTATAGGAAAACAGGGACAGCTTTACCCGTACCCTGGGTCTTGCCTAGCCTTGCCCTCCACTGCCACCGAGCTTCAGGGCAAACATCGCAAAATTAGAGGAAGGGGGAAGAACTAAAAAATTTTATTAAAAAAACTATAAATCAGTGGCATTATACCACCTCCTTTTGGATTCATCGTGATGCATTAACGTGTATGTTAATAATATGTACATAAATACCACACACTCGCCATTTTAACCTTGTGCTTGAGATTCATGCAACATTTTAAGAAACACCGGTGAAATACGAAGATACCTCAACCGCACCCTGACAGGACACGAATTTTACAAACCCCTACGACGCTCCGGGGACCAGCTATGTACAATATTCCAAACCGCAAAGCGCGTTTATAACTTCCTACTCCTGCATCTGACAGACATACACTGGGGGGGGGGGTGGCTCTCAAAAGTTGGCGCACCGTGGCTTGTAAAGTCAGTCTTCAACTATATACATTATCGGTTGGACCTACAGCCTATCAGATGCGTGTCCTGATAGTCTCAAATCACTCACGGTGTAAGCTACGGGCTTTAAAGACAGAGCGGTCCCCATTGTCCCCTGCGGAGGTATTGTGGGACATCCTACAGCCACATTTACAGAAGTACAGTACAGAAGATTGAGCAGCCTGTCCGGGGATTAACAGCCTGTTACTGCCGTCACGCGTGTGCACACCGCCGTCTAAAACTGAGAGGAGACAACAGGCATGACGGCGGACGGGGGGGGGCAGTGCATCGCCATCCCAAAACTCACTGACGAGGAAGCGGAACGACCGATTATGACACGGCCCTGGGCAGAAGTGGACAAAGAGGGCATTATCATTACTGGATTTCATGCAAACTTCTGCCCTTAATTAGGTAAACAGCCCGCATGAATGACAGCCAAGGACTCTTCTTGTGTCCCTATATGAAACGTCTTCCTGTGATCTAACCTACCAGTGAACCAGTGTTGGTGTATACAGCCAGTTAGCTCATTTAGACAGGGTAAAGCCCTGGCACTGGGGGACGGGTAAAACCAGGACTGAAATATAGCACTGCACCCCAGGCCTTTGGACAAGAACGAAACACAAATACTGCAATATTGCACAGATGCACAGAGAACCAACGCTGCCGTAGGTCTTCGTGTTGAGTCTGAAAGACCTATGTGGAAGGAGTTGATATACCATGTGATATCTTGGCAGAGATATGCGATATGAGGTGAGATATTTGGAAAACTGACAGTTGTAAGATTAAATATGTACATTAGCATCAGTTTTTTTTTTTTTTTTAAAGACGTTACAATAGCATCCTTCAGCTAACACAACATGAAATTCACTGCATTTAAACCTTTACATCCGACTACAGCATCTGATGGTTCATAGAAGTCAGTAAACTGTTGTCCGGTGTCCAGGCTTGTGCATTTAAGGAAGTCTTTATTCAGCAGGACGCCACAATGCATTTCCAAACTCCCCGGCAGATTGCAATGAATACAAAATGGTAAATAACAGTAAATAACACAGCTCTGCTCTGCCTCCACAAGGGAACAGTGTTTACCACAGCAGCATGAAACATTATCCAAGTTACTCATATTTTGGGTAAAAAAAAAGGTGTTTTCCCTATTGCTATGTTAGGCAGTGCTAAGCTCTGATTTTAATTTGGGCTTAGCAAATGCAGAGAAAGACGAGCTCAAGTCTCTTCCTTGTACTGCGGGAGCAGTTGATTTTTTCCCCAATCAATGTGATTATTTTTTATTTTATAAATGAGAGGAAGGGGGAAGGGGAGTTTGGGCTGGTCAGGCTTGGTCTTATGAGCAAACTTACGGTCGCTGTTGATTTTTTGCAGTCGACCAGGCCTGGACACAATGACCCGGGACCTGCAGCCGTGACGGATCACCCGTCGGTTGCGGTTATTGTGTTGGATTTCCGGACTCCGTTGCGGAGGGGGGGGGGCTTAAGGGTCGCAGCGGACGGCGCTGAACCCGGGGAGCGTGACCTTGCCCTTCCTCTTGAGGTCATGCTCCGAGCCCGTGTTCATGCGCTGGATCAGCATCTTCTCGTACAGCAGCGGGTGGTAGGCCCCTAGCGTGCACGCCGCGTCATAGTACTGCTCGTGGTAGTGGCACAGGTCCGTCTGCCGCAGAGAGGGGATGTACTCATACACGTGCACCTCCTTACACAGCGCCATCATCAGGAGAATTCCTGCAAGGAATGACACACAGGGAGGGGTCTACTAGAACAGGAATCACACACAGAGAGGGGTCTACTAGAACAGGAATCACACACAGAGAGGGGTCTACTAGAACAGGAATCACACACAGAGAGGGGTCTACTAGAACAGGAATCACACACAGAGAGGGGTCTACTAGAACAGGAATCACACACAGAGGGGTCTACTAGAACAGGAATCACACACAGAGAGGGGTCTACTAGAACAGAAATCACACACAGAGAGGGGTCTACTAGAACAGGAATCACACACAGAGAGGGGTCTACTAGAACAGAAATCACACACAGAGAGGGGTCTACTAGAACAGGAATCACACACAGAGAGGGGTCTACTAGAACAGAAATCACACACAGAGAGGGGTCTACTAGAACAGGAATCACACACTTTTGTTCACTGTATCAAAGAGGGGTCTACATGAGCAGGAATCTCACTGTAGCAGACAGACTCAGAGACTCAAACGGACACGGGGATTGTAACAGTAACAGAGGGCATTAGTCCTTTGCTGAACCGTTTGTGCTGCATGGCGTCATAGCGGGAGAATGACGTAAATTCTCAGATCCGCGCAATGAGTACTTAAAGGCTTGGTTTCTCTCACACCGATACAGGGAGGCACCACAGCTCCAGCCTCCTCTTTACATCATTGCAATAATAAGAAAATAATCACCGTGCTAATCCCCTGTTAGCGCTCATCCGTGAGGATGATCTGATGGGAGATTACGCCCGTCCCTCCACTGAGGGGTGGGGGGTGGGCGTTGAGCACTCCACCGCCACCATCGTTCATCTGTCTCTCAGCACGACGACAACATCCGCCACGGCACGGACGTGACTGAACACCACAAGCTCCTGACGACAGACCGGCTGCTAACCATAGCGCCTCCAACTAAGGGGTCAACTTTTTGGCTCTCAACCCCTCTGCTGATAGCTATCATTTGCGCTCAAAAAGCCAGTGTGCTCCATTAATTTTTGACAGCAAAAAAAATAAAAAATAAAAATAAATAAATAAATCATCATAGTGACGTCACGTGGCGCTGTAATGACGACACGCAGTCCAGCCGTCTCTCGTTTTCGTGTGTTAATTTGAGTGTGTTGTGTCTGGCTTTCGCCTTTTGTTTTTTTCATGCGCTGTGTGTCTGTTGTGGAACTGGGAAGCGGGCTGGAGATCCAGGAAGTTGGTTTGGATACTGACCAATTAACTAATTCCCCAGTGAATCACAGTGTTTCTGACAAAATTTCTATTAAAAAGGATAATACTAATTCTGTGGAACAGAACAACAATTATCATTTATCATTACGTATACACTTAGTCACATGATTATAGCTTTAGAATTCAAAGCAATAAGTACACAAATGGAAATGCAGGGCAGCAGCCCATGAGTGTACACAAAAATAAATGTATTGTCAGAAAATGAAATTGAAAATGCAGATTCAGTATCACTGAATATACAGAAATACATTACATTACATTACAGTCATTTAGCAGACGCTTTTATCCAAAGCGACGTACAGTAAGTGCATATAGAAAGGTCATCGAAGTAACTACAGAACAGATAAGAAAGCACATTCTTCCCATACAGTATCAGCTATCCCTAGTAACGAACACAGTGCAGTTCACAGTGAACTGGGTAAATCATCTCTACTACAATTCTATTCTAAATAGTATAAACTTGAGTACACAGTTCAACAAGAAGACATACCATGAGGTCCTAGATAAGTATTAGTCCAGGTGGAGCCTGAAAAGGTGTGTTTTCAGGCCACGACGGAAAATACTGGAGTTTGAGATACCTGACCTTTAGTGTGTGTGTGTGTGTGTGTGTGTCCAGTTCTACAGGTGTTTTCTGACGCTGTTCCACTGTGAGCGCCAGTTGATGCGGAATGAAAACTTCTCCAAGCCATCCAAGACCACGCTGATCCATCTCACCCGTCGTATCCATAGCAACACGGTGTCCTGCACTGGCCAAATCCCCATAGGGGTCAACCATCACCATGGCAGCAACCCGGTCACTTAGCAGTCAATATCCCACAAGGTCACCTCGTGAAATGCAAACCCACCCCCCCCCCCCCCGTAAATGTGACCCCTTGAATGCAGTCTGTTGCGTTTTCGCCAAAACCGCCATGAAAACCGCCATGAAAACCGGACCTGCTGCTGCTTATGTACAGTTGTCTTACGGAAACGTTGAAAAATAACTGAATGCTGAAAATGTTTCGTCTTGCGCTTCATTTGTAGTATGGTAGTATTTGACTGACGTAAATCTTGTACTGTCATTAATGTGGTGAAGAACAGGTTTGTAATAAAGTGCATTAAGCTTTGTGTTTAGTTTATTTCAGCGAGTCCAAAAGATTTGCAAATGTATGTCCAAGCCTTTTTTCTGTAACACGTAATATTCAGGAGGTGGGCTAAAATGTCATAATGCCAACATGTAAAAAAACACCTAAACATGTCAATACTCCCTCAGGAATCCTCACAAGTTTCCAGCAGTAACACCTAAACATGCCAATACTCCCTCAGGAATTCTCACAAGTTTCCAGCAGTAACACCTAAACATGCCAATACTCCCTCAGGAATTCTCACAAGTTTCCAGCAGTAACACCTAAACATGCCAATACTCCCTCAGGAATCCTCACAAGTTTCCAGCAGTAACACCTAAACATGCCAATACTCCCTCAGGAATCCTCACAAGTTTCCAGCAGTAACACCTAAACATGTCAATACTCCCTCAGGAATCCTCACAAGTTTCCAGCAGTAACACCTAAACATGCCAATACTCCCTCAGGAATCCTCACAAGTTTCCAGCAGTAACACCTAAACATGCCAATACTCCCTCAGGAATTCTCACAAGTTTCCAGCAGTAACACCTAAACATGCCAATACTCCCTCAGGAATTCTCCCGTCTATCCACAGGTCCAACACAAACTGGACCCGTCTATCTACAGGTCCAACACAAACTGGACCCGTCTATCCACAGGTCCAACACAAACTGGGCCCATCTATCCACAGGTCCAACACAAACTGGACCCGTCTATCCACAGATCCAACACAAACTGGACCCATCTATCCACAGGTCCAACACAAACTGGACCCGTCTATCCACAGGTCCAACACAAACTGGACCCGTCTATCTACAGGTCCAACACAAACTGGACCCGTCTATCCACAGGTCCAACACAAACTGGACCCGTCTATCTACAGGTCCAACACAAACTGGACCCGTCTATCCACAGGTCCAACACAATCCAAAATTCTAAAATCCTTTCGTTCCACTTAAACAAACACACACAACTGTTCAATTAAATCCAGCCTTCTGTTTACTGGTAACAAAAGCACTTAACATTTCAGTTATTGCACCATCAGCGTTTTTCCTACATAGTAAATTCTTTGGCAACCGCTAAAATTATTTCACGGACCGCCAAAGGGAAATTGCGACCGCCAAAATGACAATAATTGAGAAAACGGCAAATAAAATCCTATCCGAATTAATTTAAAGGAGCTATATGTAACACATGTACTGTACTAAATCATAAAATGACCATGATATGTCATCAGAGATTAAGGAAACATGCCAAGTCGAAATGCTGGCTTCTCCGACAACAATGCTACAGCCAGTGTGTTCTTCTTCTTTGAAATTTCCATTCCGGGTCGGAACGTCCGTTTTTGTTTTGGCACTTAGGCCTACAGCGCAGCCTGTAGAATAGGCCTACCGTAGACTAATTGGTTATCTATATATTTTTTTTTTTGACGGTGACGTCATACAAAACTGCCCCTCCAGAAATCGCCACCGGACTGAACGAATTTCCTCAATAACAACATACCATGTGAATCCTCGCAAGGACATTAGGATGGTATTTATAGAACATGAAATTACACGGCATTTACTGCTCCCTGCTCCGCCCACAGCCCCTTACTCAAGACCTACTGTTCCCTTGGTAACTGACAGTACAAACAGACAAATCTGTAGAGCTGGAACCAGACTGGGTTTATACTCTGTAGAGCTGGAACCAGACTGGGTTTATATTCTGTAAGAGCTGGAATCAGACTGGGTTTATATTCTGTAAGAGCTGGAATCAGACTGGGTTTATATTCTGTAAAAGCTGGAATCAGACTGGGTTTATACTCTGTAAGGGCTGGAACCAGACTGTTTATATTCTGTAAGGGCTGGAATCAGACTGGGTTTATATTCTGTAAGAGCTGGAATCAGACTGGGTTTATATTCTGTAAGGGCTGGAACCAGACTGTTTATATTCTGTAAGGGCTGGAATCAGACTGGGTTTATATTCTGTAAGAGCTGGAATCAGACTGGGTTTATATTCTGTAAGAGCTGGAATCAGACTGGGTTTATATTCTGTAAGAGCTGGAATCAGACTGGGTTTATATTCTGTAAGAGCTGGAATCAGACTGGGTTTATATTCTGTAAGAGCTGGAATCAGACTGTGTTTATATTCTGTAAAAGCTGGAACCAGACTGTGTTTATATTCTGTAAAAGCTGGAACCAGACTGGGTTTATATTCTGTAAGAGCTGGAATCAGACTGGGTTTATATTCTGTAGAGCTGGAATCAGACTGGGTTTATATTCTGTAGAGCTGGAACCAGACTGGGTTTGCAATATTGCAATATAATGCACAAATACACATCACCCATATCATCTTCACTGCTACAGGAACTTGAGGAAGGCCGCACAGGGCGACTCATTGGATGGAGGGACTGGAGGGGCGGGGCGGAGAAGGGCGGGGCAGGGCTCACCAATGAAGCCAGACGACGGCGGATTGGGCTGGATGTTCTCCTCAGTGTTCCCCTGAATGAGGTCCCACAGCTGCCAGATGAATTTAGGGTGCAGGATGTAGAAGGGCTGGGCGGGGTGGTGAAGACGGTGCTGCACGTACGGAGTGAAGAGATTGTAGTCCGGGCTGTTATACCACTGTGAGAGGGAGAGAGAGAGAGAGAGAGAGAGAGAGAGAGGGAGAGGGAGAGGGAGGGAGAGAGGGAGAGAGAGAGAGATGTGGGGAAGAGTTATAGAGACAGAGCCAGTACATGACAGTTGCTTTTCAGTCAAGGAGAAAAAATGTCACTGCAGCACTGAAACGCTCTCAGTTCTGTTCTCCTTTCTTCAGATTTTTTATAAATCACAGAACATCTATACAATTAATTAATGAATATACTTTTTTTATTTAAACCTCAAGGGAGAGCCCCTCATTTACAATACTGCCGACTTAGAACACAGAGAAATATCTACACAAACCTGCCTCAGACTGCCAGAGTTCATATCTATTCACATATATAGAACAAACTCTGAGGAAAAGGATTACAGCACAGGTATGCATTTTGTGCTTCTCTGCACCTAGAAATCCCACTTTGGACTCTATAGCATAACCTTCAAAAAATGATAAAGCCAAATGACTCATTCTGTGAACCCCCATGACAGCGGAACGGCTGAAAATGTGAGCTCACATTATTATTCCCCTCAGAATCAAAAATAGCGCGCAGAGCACTGCACACAAGAGCATAACCCCAAGAGAACCGAGCGTTAAAAAACCATGTCCAAAGAAAAACACAAAGATGAGAATCAAAATGAAAATAATTACATTCAAACACTGGAATTATCCGCAATCTTTCATCCCGGTGAAGTGAATTACCTTGCACCCGTTTGATTATGACTTTTCGTTGTGAGAAACAAATTATTACAGAAGCAATTTAAATTGTGTATTTAGAAAATAAAAAAATAAAAAGCCAGAAGCTCTAATCAACAAGGTAATCAACAATACCAGTAATACCAGTATAATGCTTCTCTTAGGTAGCGGAGCAGGGTTGGACAATTCGGCAACCGTGACCGTTTCATAAAGCAGAGACAGAACGGCCATCCTCCAACACCTTCTGAAAACCGGCCCCACCACCCCTCCCTGTTTTGGCCTCATTCACACACCTTCAGCAGGTTAGCGGCGTAAAGGGTGTAGTTAAGGAACACACCTTCAGCAGGTTAGCAGTGTAAAGGGTGTAGTTAAGGAACACACCTTCAGCAGGTTAGCAGTGTAAAGGGCGTAGTTAAGAAACACACTTTCAGCAGGTTAGCGGTGTAACGGCGTAGTTAAGGAACACACACCTTCAGCAGGTTAGCGGCGTAGAGGGCGTAGTTAAGGAACACACACCTTCAGCAGGTTAGCGGCGTAGAGGGCGTAGTTAAGGAACACACTTTCAGCAGGTTAGCAGTGTAAAGGGCGTAGTTAAGGAACACACACCTTCAGCAGGTTAGCGGCGTAGAGGGCGTAGTTAAGGAACACACACCTTCAGCAGGTTAGCGGCATAGAGGGCGTAGTTAAGGAACACACTTTCAGCAGGTTAGCAGTGTAAAGGGCGTAGTTAAAGAACACACACCTTCAGCAGGTTAGCGGCGTAGAGGGCGTAGTTAAGGAACACACTTTCAGCAGGTTAGCAGTGTAAAGGGCGTAGTTAAAGAACACACACCTTCAGCAGGTTAGCGGTGTACGGCGCTGGATCCCAGGCTACCAGAATGACCTCTTTGTACAGGGAGCTGGTATTGAAACGATGCTTGGGATTGGCTAATATCTGTGAGAAATGTCAAAGATGGGACAAAGAATCAGACACTACTGACATGTCACCTGCTGTAAACTGACCAATGAAAACATTCAAATAGAGAAGAAAAACCTGGTGCAGGATGGGAAGGTAGTGACATATAATGCAATGTAGATATAAGGTTATGGGAGGTGTGTGTGTGTGTGTGAGTATATGTGTGTGTGTATATGTGTGAGTGTGTGCGTGTGAGTGTGAGTGTGTGCGTGTGAGTGTGTGCATGTGCGTGTGTGAGTGTGTGCGTGTGTCTACGTGTGTGTCTACGTGTGTGTCTACGTGTGTGTGTGTGTACGTGTGTGTGTACGTGTGTGTGTGTGTGTATGCATGTGTACGTCGTGGTTGGTATTCAGGTAAACACATTCTGCTATGCACATGAGCTGCAGAGACTGGTTTCACCCCCGTCTCCATGGAGGTGCACGTGAGTGTGTCTCTGGCAGACAGGGAGGAATGCCTGCATGCTAATGGACCGGAACCCTTCCAAACACTTTTTAGACAGGAGTGAGGTTCACAAAATCTGTGTGTGCAAGCAAGCTCATGGGTCTGGCTTGTGCCGTGTGTGTGTTCACGTGTGTGTGTGTGTGTGTGTGTGTGTGTGTGTGTGCGTGTGTGTTCACGTGCTTGCGAGCGTGTTAGCATTAGCATTAGGGGTGGGACGATTCAATCTCATAACGATTCGATTCGTTTCCGATTCTTTAGGCAAAGGTTCGATGCATCATAATATCTTACGTTTGACCACGATTCGATTCGATTCGATTCGGTTCGATTAATTTAGATACTTTAAAAAAAGTAATAGGCATGCTAATGTGATTTGATACCGATACATTCAGCAGTAATTAAATATTCAATTAGAACCTTACACCAAGTTCACAGCATTATGTTTATTGTTAAGGCATGCCATACATTTTGCAGCTGTCTGCAGCAAATAATGCAGCAATAAACATGACTAACAGTGTATTTTCTAAAGTTGCCCTATTTAGGTTATTGTTTTTCAAACAGTGTCAGACATGGTACCCTAATACAGTTCCTTTATTTACAAAATGAAAATGGGAAAATGTATAACAATTACTAAACTGGGGCAAGAAAAATGAAATAGGCTATAGGTTAGTGTCATGCATAGTACTTTCCTAAATCTTAGTACGATCTAGAACTTCGGTGGAGCAAGATGCCCATCCATCCGTAGTTAAAGCTACTCTCGTAGCGTTTTGCAAGGACAGTCGAAGTTTTCTTCACCTCTTCATACAGAGCAGGTATACATTTTTCACTCAAATATTTTATGCATGGTATGGTGTATCTAGGTTCCACGACATTCATTTTGTGAATCGGACAGTTAACGTAGTAATAAGTATTTGAACGTAAGACATTGGAAATAGTCTTACTATTTTTGTTTTTTGTCTCTAACGTCTACTTGATTTTGAATAGGAAATGGTTTAAATTTAAATATCAGAAAGCACTTTACAATTAACTGTCTGGACACGGTATGTGTATAAAAACTAATAAAAACAATTATACAAAAAAATAGAACTGTTTGGCCATTTCTCCAGGAAACTCAGGGGAAGTGTCAATGACTCCCGAGTTTAGCTTGCTAACCCGCTTGCTGTCCTTCACGTCAATTGTGTATCGTCGGCTAAAATGGTTTATCATGTTTGCGGTGTTGCCTGTGTATCTGATTTCTACTTGGCAGATCTTGCATATTGCAGCGGTTTTGTCAAGTACACCCTCCTTCTTTCTAAACCCGAAATGCTTCCATACCACTGATTTTCTGTTCGGAACATCGCAAGCACGCAGCTAGCCTTGTCGCTTAGATCTGTCCGTCTAATTGTCGCTTGATTCCCGCCTGTCCCGACTTTCAACTCACGCTTACGTGGGGGTTGGAGCAGAAACATGGATTGAAGCTGGTCAAAACAGTTTTAAAAGTAGTCGTGTCTTAGAAATATATATTTTAAATAATTTTTGAATAAATGAATACATGTGCACATTCATTTAAAATGCGATATTAATCGATGCTTATCGATTCGAATCTTACAGATCGATGCAGTTGTATTTACACATTCGGATCGATGCACCGCGGTGCATCGGTGCATTGTCCCACCCCTAATTAGCATGTGTGAGCGTGTGTGTTCACATGCGTGTTAGCATTAGCATGTGTGAGTGTGTGCGTGTGAGCGTGTTAGCGTTAGCATGTGTGAGCTTGTGTGTTCACGTGCGTGTTAGCTTTAGCATGTGTGAGCTTGTGTGTGTTAGCATGTCAGTGTGTGTGCACGTGTGTGTATGTGTGTTAGCATGTGTGTGCGTGTGTGTTCGCGCTTGTGTGTGTGTGTGTGTTAGCAAGTGAGTGTGTGCCAGAATGTGTGCGTGTGTATGTGTGTGTTAGCGTGCGTGCGTGCGCTTGTGTGTGTTAGCATGTGATTGTGTGTCAGCATGCGTGTGTATGTGTTAGCATGTATGTGTGAGCTTGTGTGTGTGTTCACATGCGTGTGAGCACGTTAGCAGGTGTGAGCTTGTGTGTGTTCACGTGCGTGTTAGCATGTGTGAGCTTGTGTGTCAGCATGTGTGCGTCTGCACGTGTGTGTGTTAGCATATATGTGTGCGTGTGTGTGTGTATATGTGTGTTAGCGTTAGCATGTGTGAGCTTGTGTGTTAGCATGTGAGTGTGTGTCTGCACGTGTGTGTATATGTGTGTGTTAGCGCGTGGCTCACCTGGGAGTTGATGATGCGGATTGTGGTTTTGTTCCCCACGTCGTTCTCATACCCCCCCGTGGGCGCAGCATTGAACCGGAGCACGGCCTCATGGGAGTCTGGGGGAGGGGTAAGAGCAGACCTTATTGCGTTACGCCAAACACCCCGTCTCATACAGTCACTACACCCAACTCCACACAACACCCGTCTCATACGGTCACTCCACACAACACCAGTTTCATACGGTCACTCCACACAACACCAGTCTCATACGGTCACTCCACCCCGCTCCACACAACACCCGTCTCATACGGTCACTCCACCCCGCTCCACACAACATCCGTCTCATACAGTCACTCCAACCCGCTCCACACAACACCCGTCTCATACGGTCACATCACCCCGCTCCACACAACACTAGTCTCATACGGTCACTCCACCCCGCTCCACACAACATCCGTCTCATACGGTCACTCCACCCCGCTCCACACAACATACTTTGAATAGTACAACATCGACATCTGGCAATGTGCAACATCGAGACAACTGGATAACTGCAGAGAGTAAAACTCGGAACAGCTCTTTCTACTTCAGTCCATGTTCCAGATTTGAGAGTGTTCTGGGTTTTATTCAGATCCAGCTAACTCAGGAATCCTGCCTTCTTGAATAACACCAGGTTTGCCAAAACAGTCATTTACTTTAAAGTTTGCTACAGCCACACAAAACAAACTATATCAGAAGTAACTGGGGATCTTAGCCAGGGAGATGTGCTCCAGGTGTGAAGGTGAGAGAGCGAAGAAGCCGAACAGAGTTTCTGGAAAAGGCTTGTGCTTACAGGTGTTAATCACACGGCCGAGGGGGCAACTAGCACCCCCTGTTGGTGAATGGACGTAACAATCATTCATAATAGTTATTGCTTTTTTGAAAGCGCAATCTGAATTAGGACGGGATATCTTGGCAATTTGTTCCACATATCTTACTGGCTGGATTGACTATTTTTGTTCTCTTATTTTTATTAACAAGAATAAGTTATTATACCGAGTTAGAAAGCCAAAGGTCATCATACAAGTCTGCTAAAACTGAATAGGATCATGCTGCTCTTGATATTGCATTTCCTAAGCTTTTGCAGCAGGTGAATTCTCCGTTGACATTTACTGTATATCGTCTGATTTGACATTCCAGGTGAGTTGTGAATCAAGGTGGGTAGCTGTCAACGGTCCCAATACGCTGGTTGTCGATGCCGATTTGTGGGGTGCGAACCTTTTTGCTTCTGAAGTCTACGGTAAATTTTTTTTTTTTTTTTTTGTGTGTTTAGGTACAGGTGGTTCTGTTGCTTTTTTTGGGCTGTTTTCCGAGTGGCTTCTATAGAGGTACTGTACTGGGGAAATAACAGTTCCCTGTGGTACACCAGTGTTTGTCATAACAGGAGTGGAATATGTACCGTTAGCGTTTGGGTTTTGGATCCAGTTAAAAAAAAAAAACTGTTAACCGAATGAATAATGTTGGTGTTAACCCCAAATCAATCAGGTTCTGTATTCTTAGGTGTGGTCTGATGGGTTTGAATTCAGGACAATACAACACGGCAAAAACAACATAACAGCCTAAACCAGAGCATCGATGAACAGGGGTCTGGAGTTCGAGAGCTGCGTCAAGCGTAGACGGACAGGGTCCACGCGCAGACTAACAGACGGCTGTAGTACACTTCAGCAGTACGGGCTGTAGTACACTTCAGCAGTACGGTCTGTAGTACACTTCAGCAGTACGGTCTGGAGTAGACTTGGACGGCATGGTGTGCAACTCAAGATGACTTCAGACTTTACTTCTCAAAGTTAATGCATAAATGCTGCAGATTGAGATTTTCTGAAGGATGACTCGTGACGCGGTCCTGATTTGGATGGCTTGAGAGATTTGTTTTACACATTTCCAGCACCGTAGCCAATGGTTTCAGGAGCAGGTCGTTCAGAGAACCTGAAATCTTCCCCCCTTAATAACTTCCATTTTGTTCCTAAAAAAGCTGTAATTGTATCAAAATTTTCTCAATTTTCTCAAAATTTTGAATCATTGATGTCTTTTTTACAAACATTTTTATGACCCCCCACCATATCCATATTTCCATAACAATAATATAGTCTCTCTTCTTTGTGCACAATAATGGCTCCACCTTGTGGTCAGAGACTAAGTAACGATCACTTCACCACTTCCTTGGTTATGTTACAGTTAGGATTAAGGGATTATTCTTTTTTAATACAGGGAAATGCTTATAATGCATTTGATCGACAGACCCTGACCATCCTTTAACAATCTTTAAACCAGAGGTCTCCAGTGTCAACGTTTGGTAGGTCAACAACAATGAGAGCCCATGCATCATCATCACAACAATCAACCAGGCTCAGTGTACGCACGTGTGTGTGTGTGCATGTGCGTGTGCGTGTGTGTGTGTGTGGGGGGGGGGGGGATACTCACACCCTGGGCCCTCTGGACTGTAGTGGTAAATATACAGGGTGTCAGAGAGGAACTGCTAATGGAGAAATGGAGAAATGGACAGCACACTCCAGCCTCTCCATTGGAACAAGTTTGCACGGTGTGAATAGGCTCAATGGCGACAACATTTAGCCACATTAGCCAGAAAAGTGGCTCGTCAATAAGGTTTGATGTTGGGCGGTTCCGTTGTGTAGAAACAGTGTTTAAAAAAAAATCTAGACCAGGGATCTGCAACCCGGGTCCTGGAGAGCCACAAGCTCCGCTGGTTATTGTTTTCACCTTAAAATCAGCACCCAATTCAGACGCCAGTGAAGGGATGTAACCAAGTAACCAGGTGAAGGGAAGGGAGCCAACTAATCTTCTGCTCTAATTGAAACAGCAAAAACCAGCAGGTACTGAAGCCACCGAAGAGGGGTCCCTGGCCATGCTTCACACGCAATAATTAAATATAGATCTGGAAAAATATTTCAAAATATAAAACCTCTTTTTAAATATAACCCTTTTTAACCTGTGATGGGGGGCCCCCTGGATGCCTTTGAGCCTGGGTGGGGGTCCCAGGGTAGAAAAAGGCTGCAAACACTGACTCTCGAGGTAACGTTAGGTACGATTAACTGAAGACTACAGCATGATATGATTGCCAAGCAATGCACACAGCAAAAGGAAACTTATTTTACCCTCCACTGATGCTGTAAGAATTCTCTCTACCACTGCTTACATGATCATATTGTGTTTGTGTTTATAATGTGGTTGGTATTAATACCCTACGGTGGGGGGGGGGAATCCTTTATGAACTCGCTTGAATTTGACACGTAATTATTATTTGTTTTTAGTCGGGGTGAATTGTAAACGTGTAATCGCCCAGTGTTACCTCTTGTACCACACTTGAGGTCCATCAATGTAGCCTGTGTCGACACACAGTGAAGTACCAGGATTTGACAGATCAGTTTCTCCCTCATTGGCTGGTCACATGAGCATGCCCTGCGTAAACGTCCTTATCAACGAGAACAACCAACATAGCGGTGTGAGAGCGAAGAGGTACATCTGTAACGTTCTGCTTCAAACCCACGAGGCTTCCGTAACATGTGTGAAGCCCAGGAGCGCTATTCACAATGTTCTCCACAAGAGGGCAGTATAAAACCTGTTCTTCATATAGAGCAGCGGTCCCCAACCACCGGTCCGCGGACCCCGTGGGTCATTTGGTGCCGGGCCGCACAGAAAGACTGATAATCAATAAAATATTGTTTTATTCAGAATCTGAAAGATGCTTTATTTTGAAAAATGACCGGAACCATCCATCTGTGCGTCTGTGTCTCTTGAGATGATGAGTTGTATTTTTTATGCACTTTATATTTGTTTTTATTCCAGTCGTATCATTTTATTTCGTCATATTTATCCCCCCACACCTTGAAGGCCGGTCCGTGAAAATATTGTCTTACGTGAAACCGGTCCGTGGCCCAAAAAAGGTTGGGGACCGCTGATATAGAGGACAGCGAGTGCTGAACTCTGCCGCCGTCAGTTAAACGAACACAAATACGTGGGCCCCACAGGACAGCAAGTTTAGTCACACACAAAAAAATTAAAAATTACAAACAGACCTCAGAACACAAATGTGGAGTAGAAGGTGACAAAGTAGCTTGTGTAGGATTCTACAATTACTGTGTAATTATAAGGTCCCCCATTCACAGTTAATATCATGGTTCAGTGGAGTAACAACACAGGGTGGTATCAAAGTGCATATAGACAGAATCCACCATGGAGACAGTGGAGGGGAAAGCGTGGAGCATGGATACTCAAATCTGGACCTCAACTCCAAATCCGACCCTGGTTTTCTTTCTCAGGTAATTAACTGAAAAATGAGTGCTACCGATTGGCCAGATTGATTGTCACACCTGACTCCCAGGTAAAGAGAGGGTGGAAAACCAGCAGTTCTCGAACGTCGAGAACCGTGATTCGAATACCAGGGATGTCGAGAATGAGACACACACGTTGGCCAAATAAAGGGAGCAGATTCATAAGAGCATTATGGAGTGCTGTTTGGTTAGGCCTACTTGGCTTGTAGTTTTGTTTGCCGTATTCATTTTAAAGTAATTAATGTATTTATTTATTTCAAATAAGCCGACTCTTAACGGCAGGCCGACAGACAACGAACAGTCTCTTGGTAATTTCTCTTGGCTGCCCAAAAGTTTCAATTCTCGTAAATTAATACTGAAGACAGCAGGAAAAGTTCTGGGCAAAATCACAAAGAAGGTGAGTCAGAACTTTCCTTTTCAGTTAAGTGTACTTAAGGGAGGAGAAAGAGTGCAGTTAACCGTATGTCCAAACAGTTTAAAAGCAATTAACACAATTTATTTAGATTCATTGTCTGCTAAGTCCAATGTATGTGAATAATTTAACGCGGTTTGATAATTAATTAGCTCATTAATCTTCCCATGGTTCCAGGCAAGAATTCCCTGAGTATTCCACCCATAAAATTGACTTCCCAGCTGCACAATCAGCAACTATTGATCTATGATTTGACTTTCGGTTTTAGTTTGTCAGTAAAACAAAGTCCTCCTGAATGCTCCTTGCTTTAGCAATACAGCAGGGTGTGAAATTAGCAATGGTCACATTTAGACAGCTTTAACTGTAAAAGGCCATGTGGCTGGTAAAATGATTAAAATGGCTGGTGATATTTAGAATCCACAAACTCTGGCCAGTGGGTGAAAAAGTTCATGCCTTGAATACAGTTGTACTATTAGCATCGAAAAGCAGCACTCCTGTGTGAACTGAATGGCCCGTTTGGTGCATTGCTTAGGCCCCGTTCACACTGCAGCTACATAGGGTCGTCCCTCCTCATTTCAGTGCTTAATCCGGTCAAGTTCACACTCAGTACAGTTATGAACGAGAGCGACAACTAGAAGTAAGGAGTCCTGTTCGGAACGGGTAGCAACTACCGAAATCGACACCCGTTCCTACACAAATGCGCTTGATTGTGCGAGTGTGGACGAGAACGGGAGTTGACATCTGGTAGCAGAGGTGCAGTGATTATCTGCGTAACGCTCCCTGAGTTCCATAGAGCATGCTCAGGGTGACATAAAAGAAGCTTTAGTTGATGTTGCTTCATTTGCCGCCAGATCAGATTCTCTCAGCAAAGATCAACAAAAAAAACGGAATGACCGTGTCCATGTTTGTTCACTTTGGAGATCACGCTTACACCTGCGCGATAATTTAAATGAGATTTACGAGCAAATATCGCGCTATTACAAACTTACTTGACAGCGTTGTAAATACAGGAGTGAGTCCTGCTTCTCGTTCATACTTTTAACAACTTGTAAGCGTTCTTGGTCTTCTAAATATGCGTGTGTTCACGGACACAGAACATGAGCGACTCCTGCTAATAACTTCGGTTGTCGAGCCCGAAAATGCAAGTGTGAACAGGGCCTTAGAGATGCTTTACAGGAACTCAAGAGTTTTGCAGTAACTGAAAACCCTTTAAACAGTTTAGGTTTTGAATGTAAGAACAAGCCTTTTTTCTGGACGCAGCCAATAACACGCAGTAGCACAGGTAGAACAGACGCCTCTCACACTATCTGTCCCAAGGCCTTCCCTTTCACCAGAAGGCCTTTTTAAAGAGCCATCTGTCAGGCCCTCTCTCACCGTGGCAAGCTGGACCGCCACCTCCGACCGCCAGCGAAGCGCGGCGGGGCCCGGCCGAGGAGAAGGACAGAGAGACAGACAGACGCCGCCCTTTACAAAGAGGACCTGCCGCCAAGCAGAGGCATCGCTAACATTACAGACGCAAACAGACGAATGGCTGAAACCGGTGTGGCACACTGTACATCAGGCCCCAGGGAATTGCGGTTCTGTTTGAGCACATTATCACCAGTTACTGACCAGGGCTCGACAGTGCTCCCATTTTAGAAGGAGTTACTCCTGAACACTGATGTGCGCTCACTGGAAAAATAATCTACTAACCGGGATGCATTAGTGTACTTCTCAATTTTTCAGCTTTGGAGAACATGTGCTCCTCAGAAAAAACGTCACCAGAGAGCCCTGCTTACGGCTACTTGAAGGACTGAAAACGCTAATCCCATTCTACAGAAGGGAGAGGACAGCACGCAGAATGTGGAATCCTCTCATCCGTTACCATGACGCTGGCTCACCTTGAGTTACGACAGGAAGTGAGGTCAGGCCGTGGCAAAGCAGACACTGCTGGTTATACAGGTGGCGTACACAGTAGGACCCATATGGCACAGGTAAAAGTACTGATTACCACACGAGCTTCACATTCAGAATTTCTCAGTGAAAAGATAAAAACCTTCGCTTTAAAAAAATGTAAAAAAAAAATTTTTTTTAAAAGTTTTTTTTTAAACAACCGTTCACAACTTTTTCTGGCTTCCCGGTGTCATTTTCGCTTTTATTCATTATGTTATTTAACCAAAATGGTGCTCTTAATAAAAAAAGAAATCACTGGATTTCTGAGAGTCTGTCTGGACTCAAATCTATTGGATAGATCCAGTCCTGATGTAGATTCACGCTGAACACAGTTTATATGATCAGGAAGTTTCTGGAAAACATCACTCGAGATTTGGGTCACATGACCCAAAATGGGGGCATTGCCATTACACTCTTACTTGGGGGTATTTCACAAAGCAGGATTACTGAGTTAGCTGGATAACTGCACTGAGTAAAACCCGGAAACCCCCAAAAGCTGGAACATGAACTGAAGTGTAAAAAAAAAAAACGTTCCGGGTTTTACTCAGTGCAGTAATCCAGCTAACTCAGTAACCCTGCTTTGTGAAATACCTCCCAGGTAAGGGCCAGCGCTATAATGGGTGGACCCCCCCTGATCAAAGCAGGATTGGAGCGCAGGAGGAGCTGAGGCTAAGATGAGGAAAAGGGACGTGGAGTTCATGAGCCTTCAACCCGTCTGATGACGACAGTGACCGCTGCTTAGGAATGAGAGAGAGACACTAACATATAACAGCGAGCGAGATGTCGGTTATGAGAAACATCGGTTACGTAGGAAGAGCCGCTTCACTTCGGTGAGGTGGCGGTAATGAGTGATAACAGCAGCGGCCACTGCGGCTCCCAGGGCATTCCTGCCACGATGCCGCCTGTGACAGACTCGAGCACTTTGGATTCAGCGCACGAGGGGGCAAGGAGAGAGAAGGGGGGGCGACAGGACGGAGAGAGAAAGAAGAGTAACAAACTCAAAAAGACAGAGATAAAGAGAAAGAGAGAGAGAGGGAGATAAGAATGAGAGAGTAGAGAGAGCAAGAGGGAGTTGGAGTGAGAGAGAGTATCTATATCTACATTAAAGCAGTGTTACTGAAACAATCTGCAGCTCCTGGCCTCACCCTAAACATAGAAATCAAATTCTTGCACTACGCAGATGACCTGGTGCTGCCGTCACCCACAGAACAGGGTGTACAACAGCATCTGGATCTGCAAGAAAAATACTGTCAGAACTGGGCCCTGGCAGTAAATTTAAAAAAGACAAAAATTATGATCTTCCAGAAGAAGCCCCGGTGTCAGGAAAGTAGACACCTATTTACTCTACGTAACACCACCCTAGAACACACGCTAAATTATGATTTCCTGGGACTAAAAATCAGTGCCTCAGGAAACTTTGGTCTGGCAGTGAATGCACGTAAAGAGAAAGCCAGAAGAGCTTTCTATGCAATAAAAAAAAAATCTATAAAATAGACTTCCCAATTCAAATCTGGTCGAAATCTTTGACAGCGTCATCCTGCCCATTGCAGTATATGGAAGTGAAGTATGGGGTCCACTCAGTCATCAAGACTACACTAGATGGGACAAGCATCCAATAGAAGCCCTGCATACAGACTTATGTAGAAATTTGCTAAATGTACAAAGGACAACACCAACAAATGCATGCAGGGAAGAATTAGGCCGCTTCCCATTACGAATAAATATCACTTAAATTCTGGATGCACCTTCAATCAAGTTCCCAGAATACATTACAATTTAAAGCATTCCAAACCCAAGAGCTAAGCCCCAAAAAGAGTCCCTTCAGTCAGCTGCTTCTGAAACTAACTAACCCCGTAACCACAAACACAGAAGAGTTACCGACCAGCACTGCTGACCAACCACATATTAGAGTAAACCAAACCATTAAACAATGCAAAAACTCATATTTGGAACATTGGGACATATAAACCAGATTACAACACAAATTTGAATGTTATCTGGACCTAAAAAGATAATACAAATTGGCTGACAATCTCTCCACTGATAGAAAGCAGAGACTGATCCTTACCAAGTACAGGCTCAGTGACCACAGTCTGGTCAGTGAAAAAGGCAGACATAAAAAATCTTGGTTACCAAGAGAAAAAAATATGTGGTCACTGTACGACAGGTTGAGACAGAGGCCCTACCTCCTAAATTGTGAAAAATTCCAAAATATTAGAGAAAAATACCAGAAACAATTTGAAAACAAAATTCCAATTTTTCTACTCCTAGATGAGAAACTGTCACTCATTCTAGGAGAGCTACAAAAAACACACCTTGCAGCACACTGTCAGAATGCCATCGCCACAGAGACCGTGGGGAACTGAAATAGTTGTTTTTTTCTGCATCGCCTTATTATTGTTGGCGCCATTACCATTAATTACTATTCCCTTTATTATAACCATATCTTTTCATATCATTTGCTTTGGCAACATTGTAAAAGTTTGTATGCAGTCATGCCAATAAAGCATTATTGAATTGAATTAGAGAGAGGGAGTTAGAGTGAGAGAGATGGAAAGAGCGAGGGAGAGGAGAGCGAGGGAGAGAGTTTTGTTTCATGTAGCCTCGTTCACTTGAATCCACAGTGTTTTGAAGGCAGGCACTGCAGAGCGCTGTTGAACTCAGAGGCGAGACTCACCGATCTCTTTCCCCAGAGAGGAGTTGAGGATGGCCCCGGCGGAGGTGACCACGGCGCAGCTGTGAAAGTTGGCCCCGTGGAGCCGGTCCAGAGGCTGGGGGGGCACCAGCCTGTCCCAGCCCAGCCTGGAGAAGGGCAGCTCCGTCCCATCCACCACCCGCACGCGCGCCCGCCTCTTCAGCTGGCACAGGACCTCCGGGCCGCTGCGCCCCGGCATGCGGCGCCCCCCGTAGGCCACGCGGTGCTTGTTGGCGCTCAGGTAGTCCTTCATGGCTTTCTGCAGTCGCGGGCTCAGCATGGCGGCCGACACCTCTCCCCTCCACAGGCCGTGGATCGCCGACTTGGACTTGGTGAAGTAGTACTCCTCCAGGTCGTCCATGTTCTCCCAGCGATGCTCACTCCGCTGCGTTGTCTTCATCGTCCCACCCTCCTCTTCTTCCTCCTCTTCAGCCACGCTGTCCACGGGACTGTCCCGAGCCCGAGTCACCCTGGGGTCCCTCGGATCCCCCCCGTCGGTCCCGAAAGCGGACCACGGCGCCAGGGTCTGAGGGTCTGGATCGGCGCCGCCCTCCTGCCCCTCAGACTCCCGGCCCCGCCTCAGGTCCGACACGGCGGCAGTAGGTTCGAGCCGCGATCCCATGATGGCGCGGTTGATGCCCTGGACGGAGGCAAAGCGGCGGGTCTCGGCGTGGGACAGTGGAGCTGAGGAGCGGGAATCGCCGGTTCGGGAGTCCACAAAGTAGGACAGCAGCACCAGGAAGACCAGGGCCCAGGCCAACATCCCCAACAGAACCAGCTGCTTCCAGTGCTTCATGCTGGACTTCATCCCAGCGCCCCTCCCCCCTCAGCACCCGGGCGTGGCAGGGGTGGAGTCAGAGCCGGGCACAGGGTGAGCCCTGGGACAGCCAAAAAACAGCACTATTCAGAAAAAAATCTCTACATCTTACTTTTTTACCATAGATCTAGTGTGGGCAACAGTACAGAGTCATGAAATGACAGCATGGTATCTGTGTATCTGTGTAATCACTAGGGAACTGGGCTGGTAAGATGAGGTTGCTGGTTCGATTCCCAGGTGGAGCACTAGGATGAAACCCTTGAGCAAGGTACATATGAATCAGCTGAACTATTCAAGCAAAAACTTAAGATCCACTTTTTTTGCACTTATTTCTTACTTTTTTGCTATGCATCTTGTTGTAAATCACATTGCATTACAATTGACTGGATGAAATGTGATTTATAAATAAAGTTTATTATTAAAATATTATTATTAAGCTGAATTGCTTCAGTAAATATCCAGCTGTATAAATGAGTTATAAAGGTAAGCTGAGCAAGGTGCTCTGGATGAAAAGCATCGGCTAATTAACCAAACGTAGCGCAAAATACTCCTCTCTTTGTCCACTTTAAAAAAGTATCAGGTTTCATTTTTCCTTATGGCCTCATGCCGATTGGTTGTGTGTCCGACAGATTCCAATTCTCATAATTCCGATTTACAGGAGCAGTGCTCCTTGCGTGATCGATTGTGCACGTACTCCGACGCGAGATGGCGGTTGGCAGCCATGTCTCCTATTGGCTCCCGTTATCGCCGAGCGCCGTTGCCAGGCTGCATTCGGCTCTCTGTGGGGTGTGGATGGCGACCTTTTCTTTTCTTGCCCAGTCCCCCCCTACCTCAAAGAAACGGTAGATAGCACTGAATGCCAAACCTCTTTCTTCCACAAGGGAAGCTTGTTTGGATTAAAGCTGGCAGAATGAGTGAAAGGACATGACTGGGACTTTAATGCTGATTACGGCTCTTACCTGCGCTCCCCTGTGTCTTTGTAAAAGTGGCCAATTTTCTCTCCCCACTGGGTCCGTGCCATTATCAAACAAGTCAAAGCACAAGTGGACCGAATCACTACAGAATCAGGCCAATTTTTACTGATTTTCAGAAGGCCTAGAAGATGTATTTTAAGGCTCGTGTCAGCATGAGACTGGGCATCGATTGAAGTGTGTGTGTATGTGTGTGTGTGTGTGTGTGCGCATTTACCTATGAGAAGATAAAATTAAAGGATCGAAAAGTATACTTACCACAGCCGGCTTTTACTTCTTACGATCCATTCCAGAAAACTTCAACACAACTACAAAATAAAAAAGAGGAGAGCTTTCATAAGCTTTCATCAGACCCTGAACCCTACCCTGTTAAAGCCTGTTATTGCATAAGTCAGGAGGAGCACACAGGAGCGTTGCGTCTCCTCACAGCAAACTCATCGGCCTCCAGTTATGAGCGCGGGCAAGCACTAATCTTCAGATTGAAAATGCCTTCTTCCTGCAGTCCTTGTGTGATGTAGGCAGTAAGGCCCAGGATGCACTGAACCTGCAGTAGCAGCAGCTAGAGCAGCTCATTATGCAGGGAGCTAACAGGATCCTGAGCCAGATTTAGCCATCTGCAGATTGATGTTCAACCATAAAGCTCACATTGCTAAACACACTGTAAGGGGAGCGCGGTATGGGTCTGGCCAATGCAGCTACCGTCTCACTGCTTGGGGTAGGGTGTCCTGAGTAGAACTGCATCATTTCCTGTCTTTGCTCCAGGGAAGGAGCGGTAGCCTGGGGGGGGGTTGCTCCTGGTTTAGATCCTCTTCATTATCACGTTGGCAGGAAACCCAACCGCTCAAAAAATGTGAATATATATATATATATAGAGCATTAACTGCATGCAGTACAGTTTGTGTTGTACCAAGACTAGTATGCAGTGCCCATGTATTGCCCCATTACGCACGCGCACACGCACGCACGCACGCAGCCACACAAACGCAGCCACACAAATGCACACACAGAAACACACACTTTCTGAGAGAAAGAACATTTGAAGCCTTAGTCAGTCCCTCCAGGATTTTGCGATGTCGCGATCGCAACTATTAACGCAAAATCAACGAAAGTCCGCAAAAGTTGCGAGAGCTTGCATTTTTTTCCAAATCACCGCAACTTTCCCGCAAAAAATGGTCAAATCGTTGGGTTAAGACCCCGGCTCGAAGAACACAAATGATTTCAAATGGAAATAGGTAACTTACAAAATGTTTTTATCAAAATAGTCTCATAAAGCAGGGTCAGTTTTCCCACCATTAGGCTACTGAGCATAAAAATAGTTTCATAATAAAAGCGTGTTTGGGTTCTGCTGTCGCGAGTCTTCCTGGCTACGTCGCAATATTCTTCCGTCCCCCCCTCCACTACCACTCCTCTCCTACCCGGAAGTATGCAAAACTGCCTGAATGTTTTGAGTACAAGTAGTTGCATGTAGAGATTACTCAAAATTACTCCACGTTACCTCTGATTTTCAAGTCCAAAAAAAGAAGTTTCACATTTCAATTTACAAATAAAACAAAACATTTTTGAGCCTTTTTGTATGGTTGTACACAAGCTCCACAATATTTCCAGTTGTGTTATAGAGTACTGTTTCATTCTCACTGAAATTATATTACATATGATTTTGTATTTAATTACATATATCTTTTTGAAATCGCAATTTTTATTTGCAACTTTCACTAATTACCGCAACTTCATCGCAACAAACAAACACAAAACATCGCACTTCGCAGCGCAACTTTTAAGAAAAGCAAAATCAAACATTTTAGGCTGCAACAATCACAAAAAATCTCAGCGAGATCCTGGTGGGACTGCTCAATCTCCAGGCTTGAAAAATCCCAGAATGGGCGGGGCTACAGAACACCCCCAGGGACTTCCTGCGTGTGATAGAGTGGCTGCGGTCGTGACTTTGCGATTGAACCCTCTCTCGGGGACTCTTCGTGACTGAGGGTGCAGTGCACCCTGGGAAGGGGGCATGAATAATGGAAGTCCTTGTCACTGCAGGAAGAGCCGCTTCACTTCGCACGACGGGAATCAGTCGCAGCATCTCCCAGCGCATTCCAGCCACGACGACACCCGCGACAGACGCAAGACCACTTTGGAATCAGCGCACGAAGGGGCAACAGAAGAGAGAGAGAGAGAAGAGTAATGAACTCAAGAAGACGGGGATAAAGAGAAAGAGAGAAAAGAGTGAGAGCGAGAGAGTGGGGGTGTGACAGACACAAAGAAAGAGCGAGAGTGAGAGAGTATAGGGAGAGAGAGAGAGAGAGAGAGAGAGAGTGAGAGAGTAGAGGGAGAGAGAGAGAAAATGGCTAAATGTTAACAGGCCTTTACCCAGGCTGTGAACACACAAAACTAATTTCCATGAGCTGGCCTTGTATTACATTTTTTTATTTTTTTTATTTTTTTATGTTCAACTGAAATTGTAATCGTCATGGCAACGTAATAGGCATGTGCCATTTTATTTTAAAAAGTAGAACAGAGAGAGAGAGAGAGAAAGAGAGCACAAAAGGGAAAAGCACATTTTAAAATGGTGGGTTCCAAGACCAGATCCAGGCAGGCTGCTTGTAAGCAGCAGAAAACATGCCGTTTGCCACTAACAAACAGTTGTAAATAACACAATTTCTGCAGAATTATCCAAAGGTTTGTTTGTCAGTCTGCTGACACTAGGAAACCATTTAGTTGGACCGCCTTTAGCTTTGATTACGGCATGCATTCGTCGTGGCATTGTTTCGACAACCTTATGCAACGTCACAACATTTATTTCTGTCCAGAGTTGCCTCAATTTTTGGCCGAGATCTTGTATTGATGAAGGGAGAGTCGAATCACTCCGTAAAGTCTTCTCCAGCACATCCCAAAGACTTTCAATGGGGTTAAGGTCAGGCCTCTGGATTCCTCATGCTCCCTGAACCACTCTTTCACAATTTGAGCGCGATGAATCTTGGCATTGTCGTCCTGGAATATTCCCATTGATGGGATAACCTGGTCATTCAGTATATTCAGGTACTCAGCTGACTTCATTTTATTGCTGCATAACGTTGCTGAGCCTAGACCTGACCAATTGAAGCAACCCCAGATCATAACACTGCCTCCAGAGGCTTGTACAGTGGGCACTATGCATGACGGGTGCAATGGCAACTTTTTTTTTGGCCAGGCAGTGTACAAGTCTCAGTCAACACTGGCTCTCCTGTAGTACTGTGTGTGGTCTGTAGGGTGTAAAATAGTCACTGGCTTTCCTGTAGTACTGCGTGTGGCCTGTAGGGTGAAAACTGGCTCTCCTGCGGTACTGTCTCACAGGTGTGTGAATTACAAATTCAAAAGAAATGCTTTATGTTAAAAAAACATGTAGGCTTTACAACCAAGCTACCCCTCTACATTCACTTTGAAGTCAACAGACACACAGTGCATGAGTGGCACACCCTGGCTGTGAGTGCACTCAGTAATACATGTTCCCCCAGCTAAAGTGCACTCAGTAATACATGTTCCCCCAGCTAAAGTGTGCTCAGTAATACATGTTCCCCCAGCTAAAGCGCGCTCAGTAATACATGTTCCCCCAGCTAAAGTGCGCTCAGTAATACATGTTCCCTCAGCTAAAGTGTGCTCAGTAATACATGTTCCCTCAGCTAAAGTGCGCTCAGTAATACATGTTCCCCCAGCTAAAGTGTGCTCAGTAATACATGTTCCCCCAGCTAAAGTGCGCTCAGTAATACATTCCCCCAGATAACCCTTCACCTTGGTCTCATCATCTCTGCCGCCATCTTCTTATTGGACATAATATAACATGTTGCAGTTTGACTGACCACTGAACTATGACCTCATGACCTCAACAGCTGTACGAGTGAACTGGCACGGACATGTCCCCGATCTGCACAGCGGGCGTGGAGCTCGGCCAGACACGCTTCTCCGTATTTACCCGACAATAAAAAGACACCGGGGCTGCAACTTGAGCTTCCAGCTCAAAACCAGTAAGCGTACATAAAAACAGTCCAGTGATCAGTTTAGAGGGAAGTTTGATACCAACTGTGTTTTTTTGCAGCCAGATTAGATCCCAAGTTTCATTTGGAGGAGCTGCTGGGTAGAGGGGAGGAGAAGGAGGAGGAAAAATAAGTGAGAAAAAAGCAATTTGCACTTTTTCCTTCAGAGCCCAGAGTGTGTGTGTGTGAGTGCGTGTGTGTGCGCGCGAGTGCGTGTGTGTGCGCGCGCGAGTGCGCGTGTGTGTGTGTGTGTGTGTGTGTGCACCGCTACACTTTCACTGGAGAAATCAGGCAGAGCACCAGAAAAACCCTCACAGATTTCTTCTTCTTAAAAAAAAAACACAAATTAAGATGCAGATATTTATTTATTTATTTGTTCAGGGGAAGAAATGAAAGTGTGCTACCAGCGAAAAATAAACTGCTTACAAGATAAAGTACACTTGCAAATTAAAGATCTGATTCTATAACCAGGCAAGAGAGAGACAAATATAATTAACCTTCGTCCGGAAGTTGGGTACATGGCCATTTAAAAGCCCCGCCCTGGAAGCAAAATTAACACTCTTTTGTTGTTGGTTGAAATGAGGACGGACCGGACGGAAAGCTCACCTTGGGCAGGTGACAGTATCCCGTTAGCTTGGAGGAGCTTTAGCTGTGTGGGTGCTGACGCTATTTCACCCAGCCAGCTGGCCACACCGTGGGTACCAGCAAGCGCAGAGGGAGGGCTGGCTAACGACACTAGCACTGACACGCCCAAACCAAACCCAATCATGCTCAGTAACCTGTGACGGGGGGGGGGGGGCCTTCCTGCCTTTGGTTCCGGCAGCTTCCACAGTAATTTTACGATAACGAGGCCGTTGATTTAACGGAATGGCGAACAGACTGACAGAAAGTTTGAAGTGAGAGGAAAAAGGTGCCATGGATGCTTAGCTTCAGCAGTTTAACATGAGAAGGGTACAGGATGGTATGGCTGCTTAGCTTCAGCAGTTACTAGGGGTGGGACGATTCAATCCCATAACGATTCGATTCGATTACGATTCTTTAGGCAAAGGTTCGATGCATCATAATATCTTACGTTTGACCACGATTCGATAAGATTCGGTTCGATTAATTTAGATACTTTAAAAAAATGTAATAGGTATGCTAATGTGATTTGATACCGATACATTCAGCAGTAATTAAATATTCAATTAGAACCTTACACCAAGTTCACAGCATTATGTTTATTGTTAAGGCATGCCATACATTTTGCAGATGTCTGCTGCAGATAATGCAGCAATAAACATGACTAACAGTGTATTTTCTAAAGTTGCCCTATTTAGGTTATTGTTTTTCAAACAGTGTCAGACATGGTACCCTAATACATTTCCTTTATTTACAAAATGAAAATGGAAAAATGTATAACAATTACTAAACTTGGCCAAGATAAATGAAATAGCCTATAGGTTAGTGTCATATAGTACTTTCCTAAATCTTAGTACGATCTAGAACTTCGGTGGAGCAAGATGCCCATCCATCCGTAGTTAAAGCTACTCTCGTAGCGTTTTGCAAGGACAGTCGAAGTTTTCTTCACCTCTTCATACAGAGCAGGTATACATTTTTCACTCAAATGTTTTCTGCATGGTACGGTGTATCTAGGTTCAACGACATTCATTTTGTGAATCGGACAGTTAACGTAGTAATAATGAATTGAACGTAAGACATTGGAAATAGTCTTACTATTTTTGTTTTTTTGTCTCTAACGTCTACTTGATTTTGAATAGAAAATGGTTTAATTTAAATATCAGAAAGCACTTTACAATGAACTGTCTGGACACGGTACGTGTATAAAAACTAATAAAAACAATTATACCAAAAAATAGAACCGTTTGGCCAATTCTCCAGGAAACTCAGGGGAAGTGTCAATGACTCCCGGGTTTAGCTTGCTAACCAGCTTGCTAACGCGCTTGCTGTCCTTCACGTCAATTGTGTATCGTCGGCTCAAATGGTTTATCATGTTTGTGGTGTTGCCTGTGTATCTGATTTCTACTTGGCAGATCTTGCATATTGCAGCGATTTTGTCAAGTACACCCTCCTTCTTTCTAAACCCGAAATGCTTCCATACCACTGATTTTCTCTTCGGAACATCGCAAATTCTGTAAGTTTCTGTCTCTTTTGTCGCACTCAGAGAGCACGCAGCTAGCCATTTAGCTCAGATCTGTCCGTCTAATTGTCGCTTTATTCCCGTCTGTCCCAACTTTCAACTCACGCTTACGTGGGGGTTGGAGCAGAAACATGGATTGAAGCTGGTCAAAACAGTTTTAAAAGTAGTCGTGTCTCAGAAATATATATTTTAAATAATTTTTGAATAAATGAATACATGTGCACATTCATTTAAAATGCGATATTAATCGATGCTTATCGATTCGAATCTTACAGATCGATGCAGTTGTATTTACACATTCGGATCGGTGCATCGCGATGCATCGGTGCATTGTCCCACCCCTAGCAGTTACCCATGAGAAGGGTACAGGATGGTATGGGTGCTTAACTTCAGCAGTTAGCCATGAGAAGGGTACAGGGTGGTATGGTTGCTTAGGCTCAGCAGTTTGACATGAGAAGGCTACAGGGTGGTATGACCGCTTATCTTAATTTCCAAAAACCTCACCTTTTTGACACAGAGAAAACTATCGAGCTCTGCAGCTCAATTTTCACATGACAACGTGATCAAACAGGACGATCTACCAACGGGCTACACCCACAAGCGTGAGAAGAAATTTTGGGTGGAGGTGTTAATAAAGACTTCCGACTTCCCCCAACATTCCTTGTAAATTAATTTTAACAATGTCTGCGTTCACAGTTTTTTTATTTTTAAGCGCGTCTTCCCAGAAAGTTGTGATAGTAACCATTAAAGATCAGAGACCCCCCTCCACATTAACAGGGATTTACACACTTTTGATCCACAATCAGCGCCAGAGCACTTAAGCGGTCCACCGAAGCGGAGTCTATGGAAGGGATTAAACGGTTGAAGCACGTCATCAATTCCTCCTGCAATGCACAGCTGACCCATTTAAAGAGCAGGAAAGCGCAGAGAACCCAACATGTCGTCGCAGGAAAACCTCAGCGAAGCCACGCCTCATTTTTAAAGGGAAGCTGCGCATCAGATTTATCGGACCAAAGTTATTTGTTTACTTCCTGAAAGAAAGCTAAACCCCGGAAATAAATATATCGTCTTGAGATTTTAAGTACGCTACTCGAGGGGGGGGGGACATTTTGCCGACTTAACTTTCTCAACCAGTGTACTCAACAAGCATACTCAATAGTATGGAAGGGTGCAGATTACAACAAAGCACAGTTCATCCTTTAAAGCAGTCCAACCTGGAAACAGGTGTGAGAATGTAATAACGCCCATTGTTTCGATTGGAATGTAAACGGCATTCATACACAAGTAAGGTCATTTAAACCAAAATCTATTTCTGGCACAGGCAACTGAAGGAACACGAGTCAGGAAGATAAAACGAGCAATCATAAAAAAAAAAAAGGAGGTGATTCATCTCCATCTCCTCCCGGGAGAGAGAAAATCAATAGAACAATATCACCATTGAATAAATTAACAATGACCCACTAAACTGACCCACTTTGTCAATTTACTGCAAGCCCCTAAGAGGTAGGTTCACATTCCTAATAGCTTTAAAGGTCAAAAGAAACGGGATAGTCTTGGATTCGGCAATCAAATCCAGGGCAGAAGAAAAAAAAAAGGAAGTGTGTCTGCACTTTCTCTTCACGACAGGCTGAAGTAGACGTGCGCGTGATCCTGTTTTTAAAAAATTATTATTTCCCCTTAAGCGGCACGTAACCAGAACACATGTAACCATAATAAAAAGCAAGTAATGAATACATTACTAGATAGGCCTATAACGGGCCGAGGACTAAGCCACACCAAGCAGTACATTGTGTGCTTTGTCAGGTCATATTCCTGCCGTCTTTTCTAACGGTCTAAAGAGAGAGGCAAGTCATAAATGGGGCAAAGGGCAGAACTCTACCCCCTCATTACATCACCATGTCCCTCAGGAGGTGGGGGCTTGCCTGGAGGTGCTGGAGTCCTGCTAACAGAGCAGACGGATTTGGGTACGGAGGGGCCAGAATTACCCCACAACACAAGATGATGGGGCTGCTTGGTGGGGCAAAAGATGGGCAGCTGTGGAAGTGAAGACAGGATGGGGGGGCGCTGCGGGAGGCCCTGTGGGAGGGGCGCTGCGGGAAGGTCTGATTTGGAATAGTGGCACAGGGCAGGCAGGACGGCCGGCAATGTTTGATTACTCGCCTTCACTCTGCCGAGCTTCATTTTACAGCATCAAATGAACAATTAGGCCACACACACACACACACACACACAGACACCTACGCCTGGTCAAGTACATGTCTCATAGACTTTAACTCTTTAGTTGCAGGTAAACGTCTGAGAACACTTCTGCCTTTTCCTGAGAATGTTCAACGAAAAGCGTTACTGACCAAAATCATATACGACAGAAAAAAATCATATCGCACGATAGAAGAAATACAAATCAGATTTTTAATCTGAATATTAATAATAATAAACTTTATTTATATAGCATATTTCGAACACACCGTGCCATTCAATGCACTTTACACAGAGATGCCATTACGTCTTGCATTGAAATTGAAAGTTCTGGCACTTGTAGATAATCATCTTTTTATATATATTGCATTTTTGTACATTCCCTCTTTAGGGACCATCTTGCCCACACTCGTTGCTTTTGTTTTTTTTTATTGTTTTTTTTTAAAGAACATGTCTCTTGAGACATCACAAATTTGGCAGTTTGGAAATGTTTTGGAAATGCGAGGAAAGCGGGCAGCAGGCATGCACACAGCATAACTCAACTGCCTTTGCCGTAACTATGGTAACACCACGAAAAAAAGAAGGCGCTCCACTGTTTCTCGCTTGGCGCAGCCAAAACAATCCAAGAAAACCCAAATGGCGAACATCTCGATCCTTCTCTTCTTGGTTTCTCCAGGCAGGGGGGGGGGGGCCTCCACAGACCTAGGGAGCACAGCAACGCAAACTCCCTCAGGAGTTTACACACTACAGCACAAACGGTGACTACAGGAGAGCGCTAGCACTCGCGAGAGGAGACGCCGATCTCTGGTAGCCTGTGGCAACCTAGCTCCAGGCCCAATAACTCATCGATAAGAGCAATCCCTATTATACAACAAGAGGTAATGAGCTGCTGTACGCGCAACAGCGTCTGCGGAGAGAAAGCCTGTGTAGTTCATACACAACAGAAGCCGTTGTATCTGAGAACTTCAACTTTAGAACCCGCCACTTCCTCCTTGTGGGGTAGTGTGGTTTATACTCTTTGGGTTCATTCCAATCGCTTATTTTATCCGTCCTCGTCTCCTCGGTCCTCGCCTGACCCGGAAAATCGATCGAGGTTTGCCATCTTTAAGGACATTCCAAACGGCTAAATTCTCCTCGGAGGAGCGAGGAGTGGAGAACGAGGAGGCTCCCGGAGGATGCTTCAGTGAGGAAACAAGTGTAACCTTAGCGGAAGCCTTTTCTCAGAAAAAATAGGCTAAAACGCATTATAGTTAAACGCATAAGCATGATATGACGCTGACGCTTGACTGAGCAAGGACGTTCCATTTGCTTAATGCATGTTGCCTCGATTCCTCCGTCCTCGTATTTGATTCTTGCATCCTTTCCTCACTTCCTCTGTTGGGCGGAGATAAGAAGCGAGGAAAAGACGTGAGGAAAGGACGCAGAGTGTGAAAATAAGCGATTGGAATTAACCCTTTGAGAGCACCTGCACACACTTCATGTTTTTGATGAGGAACTCATATCTGTGGCAACCGAGTCTGTCATTAGGAGGAAGTAACACTGCTTCTGTAACCTGGGGATTCTAGGGAACCAGGTTCAGGTTAAACCCGTCTCACCCCTGCAGGGACAGGGGAAGTACCTCCCTGCCATTCTGGGCTCCTTGGCTCCTGGGCTCGGACTGGTGCGGAACCAGCCTGTATTCCCGCCAAAGCTCCTTCACTGACTCAACCATTTGGGAGCGCTAGCGTTTCCATTGGTGGAAGCTGACGCTTTGCTACGGCGCATTTTCCCCTCGGTCCGATTGACCCGTTTGTCGGTTCTTCTTTAGTTAGATGATAGGATTATTTTTTTTTTCTACCATTTATTTGCAGGCATGTAGAAGCGTACAGAAACTCCACCCCTGCACAGAAATGTGGCGTACGTGAGCGCTGTCGCGTGTCGCCACAGGAACGTGACGTGATCAAAGCTAGCGGCGGTAAGCGCTGAGAAGTCCTGGAAACTGCTGAACATATCAAAGCAGAGGATGGTGGAGCCATTTCTCAGCACCACGAGCGCACTTGCTGACAGAAGCTCTTAGGGGCGTCAGGGGCTTGTGTTTGAAATGTGCTACATAAATAAAGTTTATTATTATTAATATTCAGATTTCAAGTGTTTAAATGAGTGCAAAGTTACAAGGATGTGTGCATGTGTACATGTTTGTGTGTGCACGTGCGCTGAACGCAGACCATCTCGTCCGTCCGTCCGTCCCCCTTAAGGCTGCTACATAAGGCTTTTATAATTACTGAAACTTCCACGAGAGTGTAAAACAGGAAGCAGACACGTACACAAACGGACAGTATACCGGACTGTCCACTGACTTTTGCCTTTCATAGTCGAGCGTACCATCAATTTCTGTGCGCAAATTGCAAACAACTACATGGAAGAACGTGACGGTAAGCAGAAGGTACGCTTGCAGGTGAAACGACAGGTCCGTGCGGACACAATAAATGACTGCTGCGCGGACTGGCTAGGCGGAAGTCCGCTCAGGGTCTGTTTTGGGTCTGCTATGATGTCATTTAGGTCCGCGCAGACCCTCCCGACGTAGGTACGCATACTTTTCTGGAGGACTTTGAATTGGCCTTTACAGATTATGCGTTTGGGGAAAAAGTCCAGTTTACAGAGTCACAGGAAATGGTCAACAACCTCTCTGCACAGGAAAGAGTCTCTCAGTTTGAGTACAAGTACTGTCCATTGTTTACCCAAAATCCATAAATCTGAATGAGCAGGAAGGGAGAACACACCAATCATCAGGTACAGCACAATCGGGGTGGAAAGTGGAACGATTTCTGCACCAAACTAATCCAAATAAAATCTTGTTGAAAAGGGAAAAAAACGAAAAAAAAACTTTTGTTTTTACCAGACAACGGAAGGAAACTGTCGCCTTACAAAGCCCCGCGCCTCTCGCCTCCACATGGACCAAATTACAAAAACAACAGGTTTGTTAGACTGTGTGGCAAACGGTGTTTAAGCCAATCACCAGAGGGATACCCCTTCTGCGCCATGCCGGTGAGAAGCAGGGCTCTGTGTGATCTTTTACAGCACGGCCCTAAACGTGAAAGACGCTCGCGCCTCTAAAAATATACGGCGCCGACACCCCATTTGCTGCTGCAGGTGTTCACCACGCGGTCAGTTACGCTTCGCGTGTTTTCCCGTTCCCCGTCCTCCAATGACCGAGCTTCGCTTAAAAGTTTACAGGACAGCCTGGCGGATACTTTCGGAGGCACTGGCTCGTAACTCCCGGGCCCTGTCCTCCGCTGTCACGTTAAATTACGGCCCTCGCCGTCGAGCTCGCTTGGCCGTGCGTCCTTACCTGCTGGAGGACGGCCACGCCGACCGCGCTGGAGAAAACCGTAAAACAACGGACGATTGGCCTGGTGACCTTCTGCAGCCAATCAAACGCAGGGGCACAGATCTGTGTATGCGCAAGTACGTCGGTACGGCTGAGGTTCTTATACACACAGTGGGTTTGGATTGAACACCACGAGGTGATTGTGTTCATATCCCAAGGAGGAAAGTTGCGGTTTGTGTAAAAAGGCGAATAGGCTTACGTGAGGTGTACAGCTTGGCTACACGAGTGCAGTGGAAGGGAGGCGATACTTTTCATCTCACCACACAGAAATATAAATAAATTAAAAAACACACAAATACAACGGTGCAGCCAGCCCAGAACAAGGAAATGAGAACAGGGAGGGAGATGTTCACGGAGCCTGTCGTTTCCGATCAGCACCAAGTTCGTTTCCTATGCATCCATTGCCAAAAAAAAAAACAAGGAACCACCCGTCCTCAAATCTACAGGTCATTAAAAACATGAGACGAAACATACTTTTCCTATTAAAAATGAGCTGAGCATTTACAGGGCCAGTCAGTCAACAGAGTCTATCAGCTGGATGTAGCCAAGTCAGGGAATCCGCATTACTGCCTTTTAGTACGGTCATATCCCCTGGAGCGTCAGGCCTAATCACTCATCAATAAGATCAATCACGACTAAACAACAAGAGGTGGGCTAATCTGCACACATCTGTAGTGAGATTACAAGCAACAGCATCAGGGGAGTGAAAGCTTGCTGTAGGTATTGCGCAACGGAAGCCGAGGCATCTCGGAGCTTTTGTTTTATGTACGGAACATGCCACTTCCTCCTTGCAGAGAGCTGCAGTTTACTGTCAGAGCATCCACAGATTCCGCTACTCATGTTTTTGATGAGCAATTCATATCTGCCGCTTTGAACATTGCAAATGAGCGCCTGTCGATTATGTTTGTACAGAAAACATGCAGGAAGCTGCGTGACAAGAATACGGTCCTCTACTACCCATTGAGCGGGAAAAACATCCCCCAAAATAGCGTACTTTTCTCACGATTTCATGATATTTAAAAAAATGAAATAAAATAGCTTCTCCATGCCACATATGAACTGCTTCTGGTAATATTTTACAGAGCTAGTGTTTCGAAGATAAGAAAAGAGAGAAAAATTACAATATAGGTTGGAGTGAAAATAAACAGTTGAAACAAAGTGTGGTTTAAAGAAGCGCATAGGCCTGATTGGTGGACCCGTGTTATTCTGCTAATCACCAACTCATGAACCAAACAACAGATTTGACATGCCTCTAACAAAACACTGCTCTCCCTGACAAAAACACTATTACACCTTCAAATCTCTGAGCCTTCAATCCCTCATCTATTTGGGGGGTTCATCAAGACACACACCAGAGGGGAAAGTTCTTTGACTGTTTAGACACCCTTACTCTCACTGTAAAACACAGACCTTTGGTGAAAGACGTGACACACACACGTATAAGTGTGTGTGTTCCTGCAGGAACTGTGCATTCCGTTTTCTGCTCCAGTCGCTGGTTTGGCATTTTATTTTAGTATAATCCACGGTCTCATTTATTTATTTGAGTGATAGCATAACACTTAAGTATCTTAACTTGCTCTATAAATATTCCACTGTTATAGTTTAGGAAAACACACACGGGCATGCATACAGCCAGTTAACTAATTGTACCCGTGAAATCAGGGGAAATGGCATATAACAAAGACCTTAAATACAACCCTGCAAGAATTGAGTTTGACACATCAGCTATGCTCTCAGCGTGTGGCCAGAATTGGGGAACAATTCAAATTGACAATGGAGGTTATAAAGCATTCAGACTTGGACCCTTAGAACAATAGCAAATTCCCCTACCCTTTGTGTTTATAAAGTCGTCTTTTTCCTCTGAATTTTTCTGGGATTAATTATCCTTTGCTGGGGAAAAAACCCTCTTTCGTTTAAAACGTTAGCCTGCTAAAATCATCCTCGCGCGGGTAGCACGCCTGTCCTTCCATTTACTGCTACAACAAATATTAATAGCCTATTCAACAGTTCCAACTTCTGCATTTATGTAAATATAATATTTGTATAAGTAAATATAATATGTAAACATTATAGGCTAAATCTGGGTTTATGTAGTAGTTTCCAGGCAATCGTGCTACCGTTTCAGACGGTGAGATGAGTTAAATGTTCTTTTAACAAGGTTACTGCCCTTAGCGTGAAGTTAATCGCACTTCCGATAAACAAATTTGTCATTAATACTCGGAGAATAATTGCTAATTTATATGTTACGCAATCCTGCGAGGACACTATTTTACACTACAGTTGGGAAAGCAACACCGTAAAGATATTGGTTTGGGGGGGACGTGTTCCGAAGTTGATTTAATTAGCCTACAATTTCAATTTGTTGTTTTAAACATAGACGAAGCATCAACATGCGCTCACACGACTATCCTGCAAAATTGAATGTTTTAATAAGGTTATAATTGTGAAACTTAGATGTGCTCTGAGAAGACTTGGGGGCTCTTCATTGTAGCTTGCTAACTATATAGCCGAATAAACACACACATATCGATTTATCGACAACTGTCTACCGTATAAATGGTAGCCCATCTAAAATATTAACGTTAGTCGTAGCTTGTTCTTTAGTGACAGGTATCGATTCCATTAATCGCAAATTAAGTGACAGCCCAAATCACGTCTGCAAGCAGCGGTCGTAGGCTCACCCTCTGTTCGCCGCTATGTTTTAGCTACTCCATATTTCCAGTACTTTGAGAGACAAGCGGCGCGGACAAAGAACCCCTCTTACCTGCTAAATGAACCCGCTTTCATGGCTTTCAGGACGGGTACACGCTCTTCGGCTGATCACTGGTCTTACGGACTGCACGCTGAATGCATGCCTCCGCTTCGACATTCACAAAAGACCGGCAGCGAGCTCCAGCAGAACACCGTTACCCCGTCATTGTTAGCCTTTTCTTGCTTCTATCCACGGTGTGTGTGTGTGTGTGTGTGTGTGTGTGCGTGCCTGATGTGAAGGAGGGGGGCGCAAAATGTAGGCGGTGCTTCTTTCGTTGCGGTTGCAGCAGAAAAACCACTAGCCTAGCCTACTGCCGTTCACACTTCTCGCCGAACATAAAACTATGCTGAGTTCGTTTTTTTAGTGACGCGAAGTTTCATATAGCGCCTCTCCTGAGTAAGCGAGGTTAGATGACGTTATCTAGCCGCCTGTAGGCTAGACAATTAAAGTTCAATAATAGCCTTAAGTGGCGATTTATTCTGTTAGTGCTGCACCGTGGTGCTTTTTGCGTTCATTCATTTTTCATTATAACTTTAAATAAAGCCTACGGTGTGAATTTAAAATGGCAAATCATTGGAATCCATTCATATTCAGATACACTCTATTTTTCGCAAGGATATCCACTTGTAGCCTAGGCTACTCAGCCTACAAAATAGGCTATGGCCATAACATAAAATCCACCATCCCCACGTTAATATATCACTCCAAACATCCTGACCTGTCAGAGGTGCAGGTCTCACAAGAGTAAATGGCACACACTCATCAAATCATTCGCACAGCCATATCGTCAAGTTCAGTGATAAAATGTTTCGAAAATGTTTGCAAATCGCAAGAAAAGCTGGCCAATCTAAACATTTACCTGGTTGAATGTTTAGTTTGAATAGATGCAGAATGTTTACAAAAATAGCACACCGCGTTATCAAACTTAGCTGGTAGACTATTATTGTAATTAATGTATTATTGAATAATATTGTAAAATTACATGCTTTATCCAATTTCAGTCTACAAATAAAACAAGTTATTTACAGTTAAATACTTTTTATGAACCTACGTTATTATTTTCTGGGCTAGTTTTAAGATGCTGTGAGAATGCAGGACCTAATCAACATACAGGTGTTAGACCTACATTATTGTGACTCTATACAATGCTTATAATTGACAAATGTGATAAATTTGTCAAATAAAAAGCAATGTTGCTGAGCAAGGACAGTGCCTTTGCCTTGTGTTAGCCAACTATAATAGGTTGCGTTTCGTATGACCGCTCCATATTTGTACTGGTCACCGACTTTTATTCATCCAATTTCAGCCACATTGGCTCAAAGCTCCACTCATAAGCCTCGCCAAACTGCACATTCGACTTTTCCCCTTTCCTGTAGCCTACATTGCCAAGAGTAAACAATAGCGCAATGTCTGTCTCAGGCTGAGCGCAGGGATAATCGCCCCCCGCGCTTGAATCCTTTTCAGCCATCCAAGCTAAGGACTGGCCAGGCCCATAAAAGACAAATCAATCTCTGTGCAAGTTGTTTCCAAATCGCAATTATGGTGACTAATCGCCCGTTTCCTTTTCGTCTCGCATTCTTCCCTCCTTTAGAAAGATGGATACTTAATTTCTTCTTACAGTTTTTGTTGTCCTACTAAACCAAGAAAGCAATGGTCCACGTTTTTACAAATCGATTAGGCTATCTGTGAACTGTGCGACCGCGCAGACGTTGCTGTAAATTCGGGTAGGCTATTGGGCGTTGTTTGCCATAAACTGACCTGAACATGTTGAGGTTGCTCAATTTGGGGGTGGGGGTATTTCTCCCCTCTCGATAGGTTTCCCCAACTAATTCCCTTGGCATCCGGGAATTGCCAAATGGAATTACGGTTGATTTTTTGTTGTTGCCGTTTTAACGAACAAATTGAGAAATAAGGACTGAACCAGAATCTAACCATATCAACCACTCACATTATTAATATTAATAATGACAAGAAACTTCGACGGTGCTCCCCGCCTCTCAAAAAAAAAAAACATGTATTGGCATGTTGGTCGGCCTACGAACGCTGTCATGAGTGTTAAGTGCCAGCCATCAACGAGCTGGGCTTAAACATGATCAGGTAACGCGATATAATTGACAATATAGGCTTTTTTTTAAAAAAAAGAAGATTTATTTTAATTTTTTTAAATAAAAAAATAAAATCATCGCCTAAATCTTCCAGAATTTCTCCAGTGGGAACTGGCAACCTTCACCAACATAGTAAATGCAACACATTTACGATGCAAATATATTTTTTATTCAAAAAAATGAAAGCTTCCATTTCCGATTTAGCCCACAGTGGATACATTTTCAAGTATTCACTCCCCAGAGTCAATCCTTTGTAGATGGGGCTTTGGCAGCAATTACAGCTCCGACTAGAGTCCTCTTGGGTATGTATATCTGTATGAGCTTTGCATATTTAGTTTCCTCCATGCACATTTGCTCCCAACTCTGCCAAGTTAGGCAGAGAGCATCAATGGACAGCAAGGTTTTCAGGTCATACCACAGATTTTCAAAGGGTTTTTTATTAGTCTGTACATTGACTGGGCCACTCCGAGGCTGCATTCAGATCCAAATTTTATACTTTCTTTCTGACATTCTTTCCATTGCTTCAAGGGGGGAATCCCCAAAATGCCAGGATGAAATATGGCAGCCACATCAAGTGGGATTTGGTTCCAACCCAAGAAAGGGGAGGGAGTAATTATATTCCCTCACTCTTTCTTTTATCCTCCCTTCCACCAAGGGTATAAAATGCAAGCTTCCAGCAAGAAGGGAATCCCACAATGCAATGCTCAACACAGAAAAAGTGGTCATGTTGGTTGCACTTTGGTAGCACTTCCTGTAACGGTTGCGAGGGAAGTTGAGTTCTGTTTTGGTTCGTTTCCCGTCTGTCCTCCCTTGCAGAGCACCTGTTAAGTGTGCTTGCTGCACGTCGCACAGCTCCGCACAAGATGACTCACTTTAGGGAAGAGAGCAAGGGAAGTGAGTGTGTTGAACCGGATCCGAACGCACCCTCCTTTCCTCCACAGGTGAAGGATGAGGTAAGGGCTTGTCTACGTGGAAGTCATCGGCCTCTCTGCATACATCAAGGGCTTCTCCTTTGAAAATGACCCTGCAATCAATAAGTATGTTCATGCACCAGCCAACTGTGGTTTCCTTATTTTAAACCTTTAAAGTGGCGGTCAAGGAAAATCCATAGTATGCTTATAACCACGTTATTTATGGCTATTATAAGTATGTAAGTATGTATTATAAAGCGCAAGGCATAAATTCCATTGCAATCTTGTTAAATTTCAGTCTATCTATATCTCTTTATTCCTGTATGCTGAAAAAAAAGGGTGGAGTCGCAATGGGTCCGGGGTGACGTAGACGTGAAACCTCAAACAATACATACTTTGATCTCATTACATAACTCCTCCCATAGTGTCAGAAGTCTGAACCAAACGCTCGTTTTGTTTTCCCTTGAGAATAGTTGTCCACGTGATCAGCATTTGTATTTGGAATAGTTAGTTGGCTAAAGTGTATATTTTTTCCCGCTCTCCTTATCCCTATACCAATTGTATCCCTCTCCCAATCTTTCACCTTTTTATCCATCCCTCCATGGTGCTAGCTAGTAACATTAGCTTGCTCCTTGCACAGCTCAGCATGGAAACAAACTAATCACTCACGCGTCGTTTTTACTTGGTGCGCTGCTCATTCATCAGATAATAATCTAAAAGAATAGGTAGTTAAGATTTTGCCAAATAAACCATGCCTTGGAAATGGTTTTGTCGTATTGTTCAGCGGCTGGTTACAGGAACAAAAATAGACGAGAACCATTATCCACCAAAGTACTTAGTTGCCATGCACGTAATTTCCGTTCGATTAGCAACCAAAATTAATGAATGGGCCTTTAAATAAATTTTAAAAACTCGAAACCTACCATTATTTAAGGATTTGTGTGGAACATGCATTTGGTGAAACGTCACCTTGCAATTTAGCTTGCTTTAAATAGACTAACGTTAGATAAAACGGCTTAACGTTTAAGTTAACTTAACTTTGATTGTGAGCTTGCGTGTGATATTTATCTCCTGATAGCAGCCGCACTGTATTTTACATTGAATTGATTGCATTAATTCCTCGCCGGGTTCAAACCTATGGTTCAAATCCAGACCAGCATACACGGCTTACACTCTTTTAGAATAAAATAGAATAACTTTTATTTCCCGCTAGGGAACTTCAGTTGTAGTCCCAGCAACAACAAAAAAGACAGACAGGCAGACCCACAACACACAAACAAACATATCAAACAAAGACATCCAACAGAATCATTACATCAATCAAGTGAATTAAATGAATTAAAGTGCAATACAGCCATGATTAAAAATAGCCACCGCTGTCCCGAGATGTCCAGTGTCACCAAGCAGTCCAACGCACAAACTCCGCCTCCACGACTCTCCTCCAATTTACACACAATCCATTTATACAGCTGGATATTTACTGAAAAAATTACGGTCAAGGTTCCACTCCAACTGCAGTGCCACCACCTGGGAATCAAACCTGCAACCTCGGAGTTGCAAGCCCAGTTTTCTAACCAGGCACACTGTCGCTCTGAACTACACATGAAAGAAGAGTGTGAAATATGGCAAGAAAGTAGCCCCTGTGCCAGTAAGGATGTTAGGGGCCAGATGAGCACTTTTACTGGCTCAAGTGCAGCTGCCTGCAGGAAGCCTCCAGCTGGGTTTACAGGGGACTTTGAATCATCCAGAGTCTTGAACAATCTCCCACTGGGATGTGGATAAACACAAGCAGGTGGAACCGGAGAGCTCACACAATCTCTTGTAAATGTGCATCCCTAGAGGGACATGAAGTCTCTATCAGGCGTTCTTCAAACAAAGCCACATCATCTCTACTGCTCAAACACAAATCCACACCAGAACAGATCTCTACAGCTCAAACACAAATCCACACCAGAACAGATCTCTACAGCTCAAACACAAATCCACACCAGAACAGATCTCTACAGCTCAAACACAAATCCACACCAGAACAGATCTCTACAGCTCAAACACAAATCCACACCAGAACAGATCTCTACAGCTCAAAGACAAATCCACGAAAATAAGGAACAGATCACTGCTCCTCCCAAGCAAAAGGAGAAAAACAAGATCTGTTGCTCCAAAACAAATTCACGAAAATAAGAAACCGTTCCAACTTCCAATGCAGTTTGGGGGAAAAACAAAAAACCTATAAAATGATTACAATTCATCAATCTGTTAACAGATCAAGTAGAAGGCAAAAAAAAGCTCAGAAATTGAAATAAAATCTTTCATTAATAATTATGAAACAACAGAATGTTATTTATTTGATATGGGTCATTCTGTGCCACTTCAACACGATATTGCACCTGACCCTCACAGATTGAAATGATATTTGGTGTGATGGTTTGCCTATATGAGAAACCCCCAGAACTGATTTTTTTTGTAATTTTGCTTGTTAGTTTTTGCGGTACGGGTCAACAAACTTTTTCCTCATTAACATGACCTTCCAACTTTAAATACTTGTATCTCCAAAAGTACAGCACCTACAAAACAGTTTTACATCATTTTAAAGCTCTTTGAATGGCCTCCATTTTATAAAATAAATGCGGAATGAAATTACCTTTGACCTTGAATTACGAAAATGGGTATGCTTCAAATTTGATAATTTTTATTTCAAATGTTAGTTTATGATGTAAACATATTTACAGTGCCCTCCACCATTTTTGGCCCCTCTGGTAAAGATGAGTAAAAAGGGTTATAAAAAATTAACCGTTTGGTGAATTAGCTTAATCTCACACTGAAAAAATGAGAAAAATCCAACTTTTAATTGAAGTGAATTTATTATGAGAAAAAAAATCTCTCGTTATGCTGGAACAATATGGAATACATGGTTGGCTAAATGGCTGTAAGTCATCAAGGGTCTGAGGTATCAAACAAGCCTCAAACACTCTCTTTAAGGGTTGTTTCTCCTGACAAATTTTCCTATTTAACTCTATGGAAAAATGAGTCAGAAGAAGAAACCCTTCAAGTTATCCATCCGAATCTACTGCATATCTGGCAGCAGAGTGATGGTTTCAGGCTTGTTTGATACGTCAGACCCTTGATGACTTAGAGCCATTTAGCCAATCATGTGTTCCATACTGTTCCAGTGTAATTTACAGCTAAATCTAGTCCCACCCTCCAATTCCCATAGAGATCCATTCAAATGCAGAGCGGTTATAGTATCGCTTGTAAGAGTACCAGAAAATAAGATCAAGAGTCTTTTGATGTCGTTAAGTCACAGACATCAGAAAGTCATGGCATGCAAAGGATATGCAACCAAATATTATAAATGATTACTTTATTCTATATATAAATGCAGGGGTGCCAATAATTGTGGCACACATGGTTTTGTTAAAAATAATAATTTATTGTTGAGGGATTCCATACTGTTCCAGCATAACGAGGGATTTCTTTTATCATAATAAATTTACTTCAATTAAAGGTTGGATTTTTCTAATTTCTTTAGTGTGAGATTAAGCTAATTCACCAAACGTTTTTTTTTTTCCTGGACAGGCTATCTTCAAAAAAGTATTTATAGGTCATGCTAATTAGTCAAAAGTTCATTGACCCATACCGCAAAAACTAACAAGCCAAATTACAAAAAAAAATAAGTTCTTGGGGTTTCTCATATAGGCAAATCATCACACAAAATATCCTTTCAATCTGTGAGGGTCGGGTGAAAAATTGCGTTGAAGTGACACAGAATGACCCTCAACCAACCTCAGTGTGGCATATTTGTGCAGAACTGGGCATATGGCCAGACCAGAAGGCGTGGGTTATAGGACCAGATGGGTAAATTCTGCTGTAAAGTATCCATGAACCTGTATGGCAGTGCTACATTAGCCCAGTAGCATGTCGACAGACAGGACGGCTCCAAAATTAGATAATGTATGCGCAAGGGCAGCGGGCGTTTCACTGCACAGTTTCAGTGTCATGTGTAAACGAGAGGCAGAGTCAGCAGTCCGGAATGTTCCATATTGACGTTAGTGCGGACGAAGCCATTCCATATCGACATCCATCAAGCTGCATTCTTTCTAACTATTGCAAAAAAATAAGAAGTTAAAAGGAGCGTGTACCCCAAATACACGATACCTACCTTTTCTTACTAAACAGGTACACTATACACATCCATGTCATATTGTTATACACAAGCTTATAACGTTTGTGTAGGCATACGTGCAAATTAAAATGTGCCAGGATGTTGGCTGTTACAAATCACTTTTTCCTTCCTGAGCAAACTACTTTGCAAATGTTCAATAATCACTACCTTCTTTCACTAGTAAGCGAGTTAACAAAACCGTACCTCGCTGGGACAGTATTGTTAACGTTTTGGTTATTCTCTTGACTTACTTACATATGACAGCCACTTATTCACTACACAGTTATTGGCAGCATCAAGGAAAATACTGGGTAGCCCACGGTTGTACAAACACGAGATTTCTGCAGACATTAGATGTGGAAACGTTCCCCACTCCACATGTGAAAGTGGCCTGCGTCTCCCATTCCCTCCTCAGCCAACCAGGAGTCTCCCAGTCCCTCCTAAGCCAATCAGGTGTTTCCCATTCTCTTCCCAGCCAATCATGAGTATCCCACCTCCCTGTCCCCTGCCTCTGTCACAGTGTGTAATCTGTCACCTTCCTGACATTTCACACAGACAGTAACCCCCCCCCTTGCCCATTATCTCTCATTCTCTATTCTCATCTCTCAGCATCTGTCTCTCCACATGTCTCATTGGACCGTTGAAGTATCATGCCACATGCACTTCCTGTCATCTTCACACTTCAGCGCCTCAGAAATTGCCACAGAATCTCCAATACTGCGCTATACGCCCCCCCACCTCATGCAGCCACAACATCCTCCCCACAACCCCAATACATATTTTAATTTTTTCCCCCCCCAGAGTTTCTCTTCCGCAAAGTCTATCGCCTCAAACCGGCCGCCTGCATCTCACTAATGACTTCACTAGCAAACGATGACAGCCACAGACTTATAGCAGAAGTTCAGTGTTGGGCCATTCCAACTTTCTTCTCCGTAAACATTTAGACGGCTTCATTTAAAGACTCGGAAATGCATAATTTAAACTTGCATACCATTATGACTCAGAAAGCCAAAACCGACTGTAAATAACCGCGCTGTCACAAAATGACAACCAACAAGCCGAGATCTCCACGGCAGCAGGCAGTCTTGCATGGATGTGTTTATTTTCCTCCCTTTTGATTGGCTGCTGCTTTAACTCGGGGGAATGAGGGGATGTGTGGTGTGATATAATCCTTGGCAGGACGCTTGCTTTTTGTTTAGTTTCCGACCTGAAAAGTAGCAGCGTGCGAGCCTCGCTCCAGCCGGAACTAGGTTGTTTCCATGGTGACGGTGGGGGGTTGATGGACGGGTGTATGGATGTGCACAGGCCCAACATGATGGCTGCCTTGCCTGGAATCCAAATTAATGTGATAATTAGCAGAGCTGCTGCCGTCACAATCTCTGCCTCTATCCCCTGATCTCTCATTCCGTTTTATCTATAGAAGCAGTCTCATTAAAAATAACTCCTGCGTTCAAACGGTGGTTATTTTAAAAAAAAAATAAAAAAACATCAGAATATCCAAGTGTGTGTATGGTCCTGAAATGTGTGCAAATATTATGTTCCTCTTGTAGCAATTGTTTTACATTTCCTTTGAAGCAAACAGCTTGAAATTTTCTGGAGATGAATTTCAGAAGCATCCAAAAAAAAGTCTTCATCACAAATCTGTTTTAAGTTTGCTGGGGGGAAAAAATGGTAAAACAAATACAATTGTATATATTGAGACAATATTTTAGCAAGTGTTCCAGAGAGCTTGTTGACTCCCGTGGAAGAGCAGGCCTTCAGAGGCCTGTCAGAACGAGGCTCCATTATTCTTGTCATTAGCAAGCAAGTTTAATCAACCGTTAAAACACAAGCCCTCAGAAAACACAGACCGTTAATTTGTCGGTAGACTTAACTTTCCCTCCCTTCATCTTTGTCAATCTGACAGTAAGAAGACATCTCTCCTCCTAACTGTCAATGTAGAATCCCTCCATCTCTCCTCCTAACTGTCAATGTAGAATCCCTCCATCTCTCCTCCTAACTGTCAATGTAGAATCCCTCCATCTCTCCTCCTAACTGTCAATGTAGAACCCCTCCATCTCTCCTCCTAACTGTCAATGTAGAACCCCTCCATCTCTCCTCCTAACTGTCAATGTAGAATCCCTCCATCTCTCCTCCTAACTGTCAATGTAGAACCCCTCCATCTCTCCTCCTAACTGCCAATGTAGAACCCCTCCATCTCTCCTCCTAACTGTCAATGTAGAATCCCTCCATCTCTCCTCCTGTCAATGTATAATCCCTCCATCTCTCCTCCTGTCAATGTATAATCCCTCCATCTCTCCTCCTAACTGTCAATGTAGAATCTCTCCATCTCTCCTCCTAACTGTCAATGTAGAACCCCTCCATCTCTCCTCCTAACTGTCAATGTAGAATCCCTCCATCTCTCCTCCTGTCAATGTAGAATCCCTCCATCTCTCCTCCTAACTGTCAATGTAGAATCCCTCCATCTCTCCTCCTAACTGTCAATGTAGAATCCCTCTCTCTCTCTCGGCTGTGTTAAAAATGGCAGACATATGCCAAAGCAAAGCTATCGTTTTCAGCAGAAAGTGAACGAGTGCGACGGTGAGTCATCGCCAACACTGAACGATGTTAATCGCGCCACCATCTACGGTGCCACTGCAAATGTGACGGGCTTCTGCTGAATTGGTGAGACTACCCTTACGGGGATGAAGGTAATACGTGACAGAAGTTCATGTATAAGTTATACAAGGAGGCTAGCAAACTTATATAAGAGTGCGAGTCTGCACCGTTGTTCAACAGGTCCCCCCATTTTACTAATTAACACAGGGTGGTGTACGCAACTTTGGAGGAACTCACACACCTCTTCGGGCTTGCCAGATTTAGAATTTGTCAAAACCGGACACCATGGATACTAGTTTACTAGCTATACTAGCAAAGCGTCCAGTTGCATTAACTAAGCCAAGCTATTTCATCCCTAATGCAATAGCCTGAAGGCCAGTCTTGGAGCCAGGGCAATGTCTACTTGCTAGCTAGCAACCGTTAGCGAAGTGAGTTTTATTAGCACCCATCTCTGTCTGACTCGCCTGTGTTACAGTGCGGTAAGTGGCACATTGGATTTGAAATGGAACAGTGACTATGAGGTTAAAGTGCAGACTTTCAGCTTTAACTTTAAGGTGTTTACATCCTATATCAGGTGAACCATGTAGCAACTGTAGCCTTTTTTATACATAGTCCCCCCATTTTAGGGCACCAAACATAATTGAACAAATTAAAATAGTAATCCTGCTGAGTTAGCGGTGTAACTAAGTAGCAGCTAAAGCAGGCAGACCCTGTGGCTCTCCAGGACTAAGGCCGAGGGACTTCTGCGGAGGCTCCATTACCTGCAGCTTGCCTGCTTGCACACAAAACTATTGGGCATTACACATTTAGAGGAGAGAAAAAACTGTGAGGATAACTGGTTTTAAAAAGGAGGGTTTTTAAAAATAATAATTAATAGTTTTTGGATATATTCCGCTTGCTCACAGAAGCAGTCACCAGAGGAAGCAACATCCATCTGGACTGCACAGAAGTGCATCGACTTCACATGTTTTTCCCGCCAAAATCACAGATCACAGCACACTGAAAGAGGACAGCCACTGAAAACTCCTCAAAAGCTCGTCACGCAAGGATAACACAACTTCACAATAGCCATACTGCCCCCCCAAAAACACAGCCGCTTCGAAACATAGCTACAAAAATATGCGTGTGACCTTTTCATCTTGATAAGACTCATCGGTTTTACATGAATCCAGAGGAAATGAACACGACCGTAAACCTCCTTTAGAAAATAAATAATTAAGTCTGCTCTTAAATAATGCATAGACAGAACCAAGTGCCCGTCACCAGAGCCCTAATCCGAAGCCAGAGTCCTGCTTATCTCTGGCCTTTTAACTTTGCTTACACTACTTTCCCTGAATAATAAATATGAGGAAAGCATCCTCGCGCATTGAAGCAAATTTACACAGACCAGAACAAACCGCATCCAGGCCACAATCTCTCCTGGGCCGTGGGTCTCTCATTCAGAAAGGCTTTAGCCACATATTCCATCGAGCATCACTAATTTAGCAGTATCCAGACTGAGTTTTCCCCACATCCAAGGTCAATTTATAAACGTACGGCTATTTGTGTATTCGGTTACACTGTAGAGGTGGGCTAAATATACTGTAACAGCCAGTGTCTGTATCTATCACACAAATACTGTATATTCTTAGAGAGCCTAAGACTGCATATTTTGTGCTAAAAAAAAAGTTATAGGAATATGAATTAATTAAAAAAAATTATTCAACAGGGCCAGTTTGGTGGTTGGTTCTCACCGGTCTCCGCTCACACTCTGACCCGTATGGTTTTGTCCAATTCTTTTTTCGGTTTCATATGTAAAGCGTCAGTGCGACAGTGTCTCTGTAGAAAGCACTACACAGATAAAATTTAATCGAATTGAGTTACTTGTTCGGGGTGGAAGCAGCAGCCAAGCATGCGTACAAACAACGCATTAGTGCAACGCTTTTGCAACATTCATCCAACGTTTTTTTATTTATTTTCTGTTTACTGCCATTCATTTGTATACAGACGACAGAATAAGCACGTGATCCCTTGAGCTGTTTATGCGCTGAAAACAGGCTGTAGCGCCCCAGGCTGGGGCCAATTCCACTTAATATCAGGCAGTTCTTAAAATGTATTTGAAATTCAGTTCATTCATTGGGGGAAAAAAAGCCACAAGAACATTGTGTGCAGTTTTCAACGTCTGAATTGCATGTCTGTATGCCTTCATCCAGAGGTTAACAACAGGGCCCCTCTGATGGTGTGGGCGGGGGGGCGGGGGGGTGTTTAACAGAGAGGGGGGGCCTCTCTTTGGGCACATCAGTACTGCTATAGTACATGTTACTCTGACAAACCACATTCAACCCTGATATAGTACATACATGTTACTCTGATATAGTACAAATTACCCCGATGTACATATTACCCCGATGTACATATTACTCTGATATAGTACATATTACTCTGACAGTCCACAGTTCACTCTCATATAGTAAATATTACTCAGATAGACCATATTTCACTCAGATGTACACTAATTACTCTGGTAGACCAGATTTCACTTTGATATTGTCCATGTCACTGATATAGAAGGACATTTTACTGGTGGCTACCAGCATGCAATCGAGTGTTTGTGCAGTACTTATATGTGGAGATTTATAGGAATCTTGGTGGCAGCGCATATAAAGTTGATTAAGAAAGTCAGCGGTCCTTCTGGCAGTCTGTCCTGCTGCTTGCAAAGGGGACCTGTGTTTTTGCTCTTCTGTGCGAAGTTCTGTGCAGAATTCGGGTTTCCTTTCCTTCTCATTTCCTACCATTGCATCAACGGCAAAGCCACCAAAATCTTCTCCCGTTGTCTCACTGTGTCTCACTGTGTCTCAAAGCATCACTGGGTACAGTGCAGGTGGGAGTGAGAAGGCCCTGGATAATTTCACCGTCCACCACGTTTAGTCTGAAAGAGAACAGCCAGCGAAACGTCTCATAAAAATAAAAAAAACCCTGAAAGGGAGTCAGCAGATTTGTTGGAAACATGAACCTCAACTGCTTTTAGCCCCGCCCCCTTACTTACGACCCCGCCCCTTACGTATGACCCCGCCTCCCTGGAGGCTTGATGATTTACAGTAAACAATCACAACACAGTCCTGCCAGATGAAGCAGAGCTGATAGAACCTTATTCCCCCTCACCCCCCTCAGAGTCTGCTGCAAGCACTGGCCAATCAATGCACAAACGCACAGGGGAGAGGGAAGGGGAGGGGTGGGTCTGCTTTCTTATTGGTCATTGAATCAAGTGGGAAAATGTTCTTGTGCTATTGATCGACTTAATGTAAGACGCTGGCTTTGTGAAAAGCCTAAAAGGTTTGCGGCCTTCAGAATATAATTTAAGAGCTCAGTAAGGCCGGGGGGGGGGGGCAGCCCTGATCTTGCATCTTGCCCTGTTTGCATGGTGACGGATTTCACATTTACCCAGAGTTCAGAGGGGCATGAAGGGAGCTGTCTCAGGACTCTGCAATCATAACAGACCATTAGACAGATACATCTGCATGCTTTCCACTCCATGAGCGGGTCCTACAGGGCCACGCTCAGTCGCTCACATTGTGAAAATGATAACGGGTTTGAAAGCAGCCACACAAGAGAAGTTTTTTAAAAAAGAGAGACCTTTTACCTGTGAAAAAGATACATGTCCTAATGTGTGTGCACAAACACACACACCCCCGTCGCACGCACACGCACACACCCCCGTCGCACGCACACACACACACCCCCGTCGTACACACACAGGCACGCACGGCCAAGAAAATTTATAATTCATCACCAAATGAATATACTACAAAAATGCCAATGTGCTGCAGTCAAATTAGTCATTAACCAAACTCAAACTGTGTTTCTGAACGGGCGGCTCAAGTCCTCACTTGTGTCAAAATGCAGCAGCACCAGAGAAGCCTTTTCACACAAAAGTACAGATCAGCACAGCTGCCCTCTCCGCTGTAAACCTGGGTCCTTTATCAGCGGCCCAACGGCCTGACCCCTCTGTTCATCTGCCAGCCAGCGTCTCTGATAAATACTACACCACACACACACACACACACACGCTCACACGCATGCATGCTCAACACACACACACACGCTCACACACACGCTCACACACACGCTCACACACACACACACACACACGCTCACACGCATGCATGCTCACACACACACGCATGCTCACACACGCTCACACGCATGCATGCTCACACACGCTCACACGCATTCATGCTCAACACACACACACACACGCTCACACGCATGCATGCTCAACACACACACACACACACACACGCTCACACACACACACACACACACACACACACACACACTTACTCACTCGCACGCTCACACAGATGACTTAGCTCCAGTTAAGAGCTGAAAAAAGCTCTCACCTTGGCTACACACTTCTTTACAACAACCTACAGTCAGCAATGATGTCACTCCTCAAACTCTCCGTCGCCATCCAGTCCGTCCATTACAGGCCAGCCAATATTGCAGTTTCCTTATCTATAATGAAATCCCCATATCTTAAACCCTTCCTGGCTGCTGACAGTGCTCTGCGTTTCCCTGAGAGTCCTGTGCTCCATTACTGCAGTGAGTGAGCATGAAACGGCCTAAACCAGAAAAAACATTTCTCTCCCCATCTGTGCGAAAAGCCAGGTGAGCTGACGCCCTTAGAATGTGACCTCAACCGACCACGACCGCGATGTATTCCACCCGAGCAAGCCTCACGTGCTGAGACACAAACCTTAACCTGGAGGGTGGAGGTTTTTGGCTGAGGAGTCACTGGGCACTCAGTTAAAAACAGAGAGCACGGACAGGAGGACGGAGGACGGAGGAGATACGCATCATAGACACGAGGGCGGAGCCAGCTAGGGGAAAAACAACAAAAACGTCTGGCGGTTTTGACAGTTCATGTTTGAACTTTGAAATGAATGCCCATCAAACAAGAAGATGGGCGGAGATGGGGCGCGAAGATGGGGCGCTGACTTGCTTGCATAGAAAAAAAAGTTTTTACCCTTTTTTCCACATCATGGATTCAGTAGCATGGCTTATATATACGCATATATACACACACACACACACACATACATACATACATATATCCACGTTTTGTAACAATATATATATATATATATATGTGTGATATATGTGATTTATGAAATGGAGACGAGATACTCTGCTTCATAACACAAAATATGTGATTTAGTGTTCATTACCCCTTTAAGGATTAGTTTTCTGTTTACATTTTCATACAGATATATTTTAGAATTTCACACGCCAAAGCTCATCTGTGTTAACGTGTCTGAATTCCAGCCTGCCGCAGCTGCAGAATAAAGATTACACGTCAACCCATTCAGTGAAGTCAGGGTCGTTAGCCACAGGTATATTATAAGGCATGCTGAGAGAGAAACCTGAGGGATGTACAACATGATTCAGTAACGGAGGCGTCCTCTGCCAGGTCATGCTGAAAGTAGTGAAGGACATGGGGCGTACTCTGCCAGGTCATGCTGAAAGTAGTGAAGGACATGGGGCGTACTCTGCCAGGCCATGCTGAAAGTAGTGAAGGACATGGGGCGTACTCTGCCAGGTCATGCTGAAAGTAGTGAAGGACATGGGGCGTACTCTGCCAGGTCAAGCTGAAAGTAGTGAAGGACATGGGGCGTACTCTGCCAGGCCATGCTGAAAGTAGTGAAGGACATGGGGCGTACTCTGCCAGGTCATGCTGAAAGTAGTGAAGGACATGGGGCGTACTCTGCCAGGTCATGCTGAAAGTAGTGAAGGACATGGGGCGTACTCTGCCAGGTCATGCTGAAAGTAGTGAAGGACATGGGGCGTACTCTGCCAGGTCATGCTGAAAGTAGTGAAGGACATGGGGCGTACTCTGCCAGGTCATGCTGAAAGTAGTGAAGGACATGGGGCGTACTCTGCCAGGCCATGCTGAAAGTAGTGAAGGACATGGGGCGTACTCTGCCAGGCCATGCTGAAAGTAGTGAAGGACATGGGGCGTACTCTGCCAGGTCATGCTGAAAGTAGAAGGACATGGGGCGTACTCTGCCAGGCCATGCTGAAAGTAGTGAAGGACATGGGGCGTACTCTGCCAGGTCATGCTGAAAGTAGTGAAGGACATGGGGCGTACTCTGCCAGGTCATGCTGAAAGTAGTGAAGGACATGGGGCGTACTCTGCCAGGTCATGCTGAAAGTAGTGAAGGACATGGGGCGTACTCTGCCAGGTCATGCTGAAAGTAGTGGAGGAGATGGGGCGTACTCTGCCAGGTCATGCTGAAAGTAGTGGAGGAGATGGGGCGTACTCTGCCAGGTCATGCTGAAAGTAGTGAAGGACATGGGGCGTACTCTGCCAGGTCATGCTGAAAGTAGTGAAGGACATGGGGCATACTCTGCCAGGTCATGCTGAAAGTAGTGAAGGACATGGGGCGTACTCTGCCAGGTCATGCTGAAAGTAGTGAAGGACATGGGGCATACTCTGCCAGGTCATGCTGAAAGTAGTGGAGGAGATAAACTACATTCAGCTTAGTGCACTGGGCTTGCAGGTACTCAATCCCCCACCTTGAAAAACCAAAACAATCAAGAAAAGAGACTTCATTTCTTTAACCCACTTTGTCATTTCACTGTGTTAGGAGCAAGAGGTAGGACATGAGCACTTGACTAGAGGAATGATTTTTACACTTAAATTCCAAACAGAGCATGTGCAAAAACCTCAGTGCGGACAATGTTTTGATCTCTCCTATTTTGGCCCCCACAGGCCACAGCTGAATTTCAGAATGCCCCCGTTAACCCCTTTCTGGTGTTAACATTTCCCCAGTGACATATAGTAAGTTGCCCTTTGGAGTGTATTTCAGAGAGCTATTAGAGATGGAGACAGCACAGGAGCAAAGAGCATTCCAGCACAATGAGTTTTACAATTTCCGTGCCCAACTACTTTATCTTGCAAAATGCTGATCACATCGGTGTAAATTTTACACTGCTGGTTTACAGTTAACACCCTAGGGTGTTTATAGGAGTCCACAGACTCCTAAGAACACCCTAGGGTGTTAAATGTACACCACCATTTTTGCTGCGTATACGCATTTTAATAAATGTTGTTCCAAGTGCTGGGCTTTGCCCATCAGGGAGAACCGCTGCTTACAACACTGCTTGCTTTTGTGAGGCCAACTTCATCGCTCACTGGTCACTTTAAACCGTATGAACTGTCATTCTCCTCCTTTCTGTCACCGTTTGGTAAAATTTAAAACCTCTCTCTGCAGACCATTTCAGAGCCCTTTAATCCTAAATATTCATGAAGGGAGTCTGTGCGGAGCTACGGCTGAGGGACCCCAGCACCAAGATTACAGACCCATATTCCCAACACCCTGCCAATGCTCAAAACACACTTATATGGGCCCGATTTATTTATGCCTGCAGTTGAACCATGTCACTGGCTCATTGCTCAAGCACTGCTGCATATCGTCTCTGCGCGTCCTTCCCAAGCCAACTGGCAACGCTAATGGCTAAGAGCTCTGCTCAGCTTTTCCCAAGCCAACAGACAACGCTAACAGCTAAGAGCTCTGCTAAGCCTTTCCCAAGCCAATAGACAACGCTAATGGCTAAGAGCTCTGCTAAGCCTTTCTCAAGCCAACAGACAACGCTAACAGCTAAGAGCTCTGCTCAGCTTTTCCCAAGCCAACAGACAACGCTAACAGCTAAGAGCTCTGCTAAGCCTTTCCCAAGCCAATAGACAACGCTAATGGCTAAGAGCTCTGCTAAGACTTTTCCAAGCCAACAGACAGCGCTAACAGCTAAGAGCTCTGCTCAGCTTTTCCCAAGCCAACAGACAAAGCTAACGGCTAAGAGCACTGCTAAGCCTTTCCCAACCCAACAGACAGCACTAACGGCTAAGAGCTCTGCTCAGCCTGTCCCAACCAAACAGGCAACGCTAACGGCTAAGAGCTCTGCTCAGCCTGTCCCAACCCAACAGGCAACGCTAACGGCTAAGAGCTCTGCTCAGCCTGTCCCAACCCAACAGGCAACGCTAACGGCTAAGAGCTCTGCTCAGCCTGTCCCAACCCAACAGGCAACGCTAACGGCTAAGAGCTCTGCTCAGCCTGTCCCAACCCAACAGACAGCGCTAATGGGTAAGAGGGATAAACACAGGCAGGTCTACATGGGAAAGTGAAATTTATCCAAGCTAAAATGATCCTTCCTGAACATCACAAGAGTGCTGCTTCAGACATGGCACATTTTAACACTGCATTAATTTGGAAAACACCCCTATACAGAAGAACTTTCAGGTCCTCAAAGAAAAGTATATTTAGGGCATACTGACAGAGCAACAACTCACACATCAGTAACACAAAGAAGCGCCAAGATATGCTGTCACTGACAGTCAGTTTCATACAAGCATGTCCCAAGTGCCAAAAAATATCAATTATAAACCTCTCAATACGACAGCATTGCACCTCCTTAACACAGCCATCACACCAGTTACATCAGCTGACATGACCACGGCCAAACGATTAAAACTTTAAACTTTAAAAGGGACTGCAGTTATGGTTGGAAGGAAAACCTATAAACAGGTCTGGGAAACCTTGGGGTTCGGGGACCACCATGCTTGAGCACAGAAGGCTGTGGGTTTGTCTTGAATAAGTTTAGCAAGAAACTTAAACTCAGCTTGCTCCTGGAACCTGGATTTGTGTAACAGCCAATGAGAAACAGCCTGGATACAAACAGATGAGAATGATTTAAATAATAAAAAAGAAAAAGATTAGATGTGAGTGAAGCTTGGCTCTCAAGCTCCTCTGAAATACTATTCCCTGGGCTGTGAGAGTGGAGATTAACCACTGTGTGCATCTGTGACTAACGTATCCCACACGCCTCCCACACCTACGGCCCATTTTGGCATTTCAGAATAATAATTACATATAGTGCTATTCTATTGTATTTGGCAATGGATTCGACATCCCCCTGTCCACCCGACATCCCACACTGAATTTTACGCTTCTGTCAGATGATACCAGCTTGGTTCTGGCCCACCCCTCGTCAATGTCTACCTGAAAAGAAACCGGAACATCGCCAGGCTACGCATCGTCGGCCGACCCATCGGCCCGACCCAAAACCGCGTGCACGGTATCACCGTGGCGCTGGGGGAAAAGCAATGCTGACAATCACAGCTGTTGCTAGGCAATTCTACCATGCTAATCACCTATGAAACCGCAAGATGACACCTGTGGCCGTTTTATATGAACTGCCAGCGGGGCGGGGTTAGCATTAGCACGCTAATGCAGCCTGGGGAGTCTGTACATGGGGGCGAAAAGCAACGGGAGCTGGGCGCATTAAGGGCTGCACTATCTTCCCCTCGCACCTGCCTAACAGAGTAACCCTTTCTCAAAGAGACGGGAGAGGGGGGGGTACCTCAATTTTCTGTGGTACTGAAGAGAAGGAAAGGGACACTTTGGGGGTTGTGGGAAATCGGCTCACCCCGGGTGGGATTCCGCCTTATCTGCAGGGGCACAGGCCCACCTGATAAAACTTGGCAGAATAAACTTCCTGCTCCCAGAAAACCACAGAGGCGCGTCTGTGTAAGCCTACAGCGTCCAGCAGTGGCTTCCAATCCAATCCTAAAGACTGCAGAGGACGCAGGAAGCAGTATACTGCACTTCCTCCAGGTGTTTCATTTTTACAAGCTTCTCTTCTTGGGCAACAAATCAATACCTGGATTTAAATTGCCCCGTTATATTTTATAAAAATAAAAGCCATAGAAATGGAAACCATGTTAAGTCATATGAGATGAGTTCGTAACATTTCCCTTTGGTGTATTTAAGCATTTCAATACAGCATCAGCTCAGTGCCCACACTCTACAGAGCCGTTCTCTAAGAAAACAGAATATTGTTTCTATCTTTTGTTTGCTTTATTTTGTATGCGGGTCTGTGTGTAAGAAAATATCCTATCTGGCTTCCCCAGCTGGGTATCAGCAGGTAGAGGCCCTGTTACTGGAAGGCGGTGCTTTTTTCAGCAGGTAGAGGCCCTGTTACTGGAAGGCGGTGCTTTTATCAGCAGGTAGAGGCCCTGTTACTGGAAGGCGGTGCTTTTTTCAGCAGGTAGAGGCCCTGTTACAGAAAGGCGGTGCTTTTATCAGCAGGTAGAGGCCCTGTTACAGAAAGGCGGTGCTTTTATCAGCAGGTAGAGGCCCTGTTACTGGAAGGCGGTGCTTTTTTCAGCAGGTAGAGGCCCTGTTACTGGACTACAGGAACAGGGCCTAAGGACTACAGATGGAAATTAGCTCTTCTGCTAAATCTGGTGTAATCATCTCTTTGTTTTATTTGAAACAATTAATGTATATGCACACTGTCCTTTATAACTTCAATAAAACTAAAACTAAACTAAACTGGAAGGCGGTGCTTTTTTCAGCAGGTAGAGGCCCTGTTACTGGAAGGCGGTGCTTTTTTCAGCAGGTAGAGGCCCTGTTACTGGAAGGCGGTGCTTTTATCAGCAGGTAGAGGCCCTGTTACTGGAAGGCGGTGCTTTTTTCAGCAGGTAGAGGCCCTGTTACTGGAAGGCGGTGCTTTTTTCAGCAGGTAGAGGCCCAGTGGTTGCAGGTAGGGCAGAGGGTGAGGTAAGCACTGAGCTCCAGGTAAATTTATTTGTCTCGCTGGCTGGTTGTTCTTGACGGCACTGCTCTCCATCACCATGGAAACCTATCCCACATGACTGATGCCCTTCCGACCTGTGGGGGAGGACCGGGATAAGGTTTATTTGGGGGGGGGGGTGTTTCTGGGGCCAAAAGGTGCATTGTCCCACTTTTTCTGGCTTCACACACAGTAATATTTACGTCAGGAAAGTCACTTCAGAGGCCAGAGTGCCACATCGTGTAAAGACTCTATTATTGTGTGTGTGTGTGTGTGTGTGTGTGTGTGTGTGTGTGTGTGTGTGTGTGTGTATGGGCCCCTCAGTCCTGCCGCAGCGTTGCCGTGACATTGAGCGTTTTGGAGAGGCGGAGTGCGCCAGTTTTTCAGCAGGCCTCAGAAGGTTTTACAGCGATGTATACACACACAGACTGGGAATTCAAAACACAGGTGTTAGAAAGTAATGAGAAAATTCACTGTGGGGGGTGGGGGGGATATATATATATTTTTGTGGTGGTGGAGGGTGGGGGTGGGTAATTACCTTGTATGTAAATTACATATGCCCCCCCCCCCCCTCCCTCAGCTCGACTCCTGGTGGAGGTGCGACAGCGAGTCTGAGCGGAGAGCGGTGGAAAGGGAATGAAGAGGGATGGCTCGCAGGGGAACGGCACGCTCGCCCTCCAGCTGTCTGCCTCCTTTGTTACAGAGCGACGGGGGGAGACTGATGGTTTCTGTCCTTCCAGAATGAAAGCAATATATCCCCATGCCAGAGGGGTTATAAATGACCTTCCATTGATTTACAGCTGCTGGTGGGATTCTGTCTCTCTCCCTCTTCCTCTTCCTCTCACTCTCCCTCTGCGAATCTCAGCCCTTGCTCATTGGCTGCGTCTCTTTGTGTTGACGGACACGGACAAATCCCTTTACTCAGGACTCTTCTTCACGTCCAGGGGTGTTGAACGGCGGCTAAGGTCAAACCCTCCCCACCCCCACCTCCTCTTCACTGCCTGAGAGAGAACTTCATCCTCCGCCTTTCACAGGTATTTGTATTGTATATACCCGAGCCCAGTACGGCGAGATAAACACCAGCATAGCTGCGAAACGGATGAGCGCAATTGAAACGAGGCCTCGTTGCTACACCAGCGCTCTAGTGGCCGTAACGTTCGTACTGAAGAGGAAATGACGACGCAGCTCCATCAATGGCAGAGCACGCTGGCGGTAAAGGAAGCCAGACGGACACACGTGGGGGTCCCGGGTCGACGGGAACCCGAGATGCAGTTTAAAGAGAGACTATCACAGACGTAAGGGATGTCCTGCAGTCCCCATTAGAACAGAGACGGGCAACCAGGAACCAGGGCCGTATCCATTTCTGGTTTTCATGACAACCTATGGATTTAATTATTTAATGAGCACGTCTTGACACATTGCTAAATAAGCGCATGAATGACAGCCGGCAGACTGTTCTTGTGTCCCTCTAAACATTTTACCATGATCTAATCTATGTGAACCAGTGTATACAGCCAGTTAGGTCATAAAGCCAGGGTAATTGGTGGAAACAAAAAGCTGCACACACACATCGGCCGTCCAGGACTAGAACTGCCCAATCCTGCAATAGACTGATTCACAGAAAACTCACAGCTGGAAGATCAGCACTACTCTACTCTAATGTCGGCTTAGGGCTTAGGGCTTAGGGCTTAGGGCTTAGGGCTTAGGGCTTAGGGCTTAGGGCTTAGGGCTTAGGGCTTAGGGCTACTCAATGTTTTGTTTTTTTCCCCAACCTAGTGGATAATTTGTGGTCAATGTCACTGATTGGCCAGAGATTTACCTCACCTGATGTACCAGATTTAACTTAGTCCTGGTTATAGAAAAATAATAAGAAAGAGCAGTAATACTGGCCTCGAGAGCCAGATTTGGGTATCCCTGGCTTAGGGTTTAGAGTGGGCTGATTTTTCTTTTTGGTTTTAAATAGAAAGCTACCAGTAGCTCCACAGGGCGATGCACAATACAGGCCCTGGTTGGGTAACAAAAAAAATAAACCAAACATTGAGATGTCGTCTGAAAATATGGGTTTTTAGACATTTGCAGTAAACTGCCAGTGTTTCTGACTGCCTGGCAACAGTGTCCCAGCACCATCAGCACCATCAGAACCATACTACTCAGAATTCAGGCTTTGAGTTTGGGATTTAAGATTTCATCATCTTATTGTCCTCAATGCTCGGTTTCCTGCAGTGTTTCACGAATGAATGTGCGTGGAATTAACGTGTCAGCAGATCGCTAACACGGCTTGCTGAATGAGCAAGAGAGAGCGAGAGAGAGCGCACTCATTCTCTGCTGGTGTGTGAGAAAGAGAAAGAACAGGGGGAAGAGGAGGAGGAGAGGAGGGAGGGGTGCTTAAAACGGAGGAGCGCATTTATTTCCCCGACACCTGGAATGAAAGTGAAAGCAAGAGTGATCAGTGGGGCACTGTGTTCTTCTGTCAGGGAATTTGTCTTTCGGAACAGGGTGGGAGGGGACGTGGGCCGTGCAGGGAGAGATCGTTTATCTTTTCCTGGCGTCTTCCCTCTACGTTACCTGCAGAGGGCGATAGTGAGCAGGAATGATCAGCGTCACATCCCAGAGCTTGGGAGTGGGGTCACTGCCAGCAGGGTGGAGGTCTACACAGGTGGGCCGGAACCTGTATAACTGAAGACCTGACCTGGAGAGCGGACAGGTTCAGCTCCAGAATTTTAATGGCCTATTTGGGTTTGGCTCAGACCTGTTGCTTCAGGACTCCAGTATACAGAGTATCTAAACCTCAGGCTCTACAGTGTCTTTCTGAGCTGTTTGACAGACAGGTAATGTGAAGGGTTCAGGCTCTGCTTTCAGACTGTGACCATCCATTGGTTAAGACCAACAGATAAAGTGTGTCCTTTTGTTCCTTCAGACATAAGTTTACGAAACAAACTGTAATGAGGAAATCCCGTTCGGCACTCAGCACTATCCCGTCAGGTATGGGTGTTCTTTTTGCTTTTTTTCTGGGTGTTTTATGTCAGTGGTCCCCAACCCTGTTACTGGAAGTCTACCGTCCTGTAGATTTCAACCCTAACTTGGCACACCTCATTCTACTAATTTACAGCTCAACAAGATCTCTATGCTGTTGAATGAGGTGTGCTTTGTTAGGGTTGGAGTGAAAGCCTACAGGACGGTAGATCTCTAGCTGTTTAATGAGGTGCGCTTTGTTAGGGTTGGAGTGAAAGCCTACAAGACGGTAGATATCCAGCTGTTGAATGAGGTGTGCTTTGTTAGGGTTGGAGTGAAAGCCTACAGGACTGTACATCTCTAGCTGTTGAATGAGGTGCGCTTTGTTAGGGTTGGAGTGAAAGCCTACAGGACGGTAGATATCCAGCTGTTGAATGAGGTGTGCTTTGTTAGGGTTGGAGTGAAACCCTACAGGACGGTAGATCTCCAGGAACAGGGTTGGGGACCACTGTTTTATATTGGCATTATGATTATTTTATGTTTTTGTATTGTATTTGATCTTAATGCTGCACATTAAATGCCCTCTGGGATTATAATAAAGTCTGAGTCTTCCCATGCAGTGAGAAAATAAGAGTCTTTATTGCAGCGAGTCGCTGGGAGTTATGCCACACAAATCAGATGTGAGCAACTCAATTCTCCGGTGTTTCACAGCGGATTTTATAGGGTCCTGCCTTCGTGTTGACATCTTCCCCTTTATCTATGGCGCTTACCCTGCAACTGGTCAGTTATCCTAAAATAATTTTATTCATTGGTAAAAGTGGTGGAAGCTAGTAGTATCTTCAATTTTGCTTGCCCTAGTTACCCTTCACCCATTGATTCTTCTCGAACACGAGACAGCAGGAAATACCCAGGTGCATTGTGGTTTAAGCAGAAGATCTATAGAAGTGAAAGATCTGTTTGGAGAGGCTGCCAATCTTGCAAAAATCATGATCGAATGTTTCTCTCACAGTTATATTTTCTAAAATGACTTCCCTAGCAGCAGCAAGAAGCAATAGTTTGAGGTAGACTATATGGTTCTTAAAGCACAATGGAAGTTTGGTAAAACTCTAGGTAGTGTAGTTACCTGGCCATGGAATGAGTCCAAATGGTGGCGAAATATGTTTGTTAGTTGCTCTGTGCTCCCCTGGGGTGATAATCCAGAATAGGGTATTTTTCGCTCTCCATTCACTTCTATGGGGCAGCTAAAACGGTCTCAAAATGACACTTCAAGGGATTTTTTTCCATCTAGTTCAGGTTCGGCAGGACATTTAGATGGAGTCAGGAGGGAAAGGTTATGAAGTTTGATCATCCAGTCAACCCCCCCCCCCCCCCTCCGTTTTAATCTCTTGCAGATGGTGGTAAAGCCTGGATTTGAGCTGGCAACTCCGACAGTAGAAGCAGTTTATTTTCGACATAGCACTGAGGCCCCACGCACCCATTTCACATTATTAAATATCATATATGCTGTGGTGCAGCCGTGCAGAAGAAGCCCAGGCTGCTGGTGGATGTCTCCAGAATGTAGGCCTGCCACAACGCCATGGAAACGATCTGCATTCCATAACAGCAACTGTACAGTGTGAGTTTACAGCGCGCCCCCACCTCCAGACTTAAAGTCGAGAGTTCCCGCCCCTCCGCTTCAGTTTCTGTTGAACACAGCGAAAGCGCGCTCTCCGCTCTGACCTTCATATCACGTGAGTTCAGTAGCCAAGATTTATGGTGTGTGCACGTTATCTCCACTTAATGATTGGTGACTGGAAATGCTCTTGCCTGTGCTGCTAGCCCCCAAGTGTTCGCTCCATATGACTCCGTCCGGCTCATCTAAACTCCATTATATCAGATGAATATAACAGCATTGTAAAGTGCAGGGAGTATTACATGTGCTAGGCTGGGAACACACACACACACACATACACCATTCCATAAGGTTATATAAATGCATTTTCACTGTAGATATTGCATAAAGATCAGAATTTTACTGCTGTACCCTATTCTCTAGGTGCCAGGGGACTCTGGGAAGTGGCAGTCCTCCAGTCAGGATATGGGCGAGGTAAAGACAGGCTACGTCCCCCCCCCCTCTCCCCCAGAGTCAAGCTGAATAATCGAGCGTTGGAGTGTGATGGAGATATTCACTCAGGGGGTCGGACAGGTTGATAATGAGAGGGAGGGCTGGGCGATGGATGAGGGCCAGGGATGTGGGCGGAGAGAGAGACAGAAGAAAGAAAGAGAGGGGAGGAGAGAAAGAAAAAGGGAGGGAGAGAAGATAGTGAGGGAGGGAGAGAGGTAAAAGAGAGAGCGACAAAAAGGGGAGGGAAAGAGGGGATAGAGAGACAAAGGAGAAGCAGAGAGAGAGAGAGAGAGAGAGGGAAGAGAGAGAGAGAGAGGAGAGAGAGAGAGAGAGAGAGAGAGAGAGAGAGAAGACAGTGAGAGAGAGGGAAGAGAGGTGTTATTTTTAACTTCCTGTAATTAGGGAGCTGGTCTCTCATCAGCAGATCAAAAGGCCTGGAGGCGGAGGCAGTGTGGAGGGGGCAAGGCGGGGGTGGGGGGACGAGAGCGGGGCGGGGGCGGGGGGGGACGGGGGCGGGGGGACGAGAGCGGGGCGGGGGCGGGGGGACGAGAGCGGGGCGGGGGAGGGTGTGCGGGCTAGTTTCCCAGCATGCCATCACAGTAATTAGACTGCGATCAGGGAGCTAGTAACCTTCACGGCCAGGAATGCCTTGATTACATTAAGCGAGATTAAGCCCTGGTGCGTTTAGCAGAACAGGCTGGGCAGTTTGCTCCCATGAGCCACCATTTCTGCACTGCTATTTCCTGTTTTTCCCCTCCGCATCATGCCGTGCTTTTATCAGTTTAAAGATTTATCAGGGATGTATTTGCTGTAGCAGATAAACTGAGCCCGGGCGGAAAAAAAGGCTCTTCGTATGAATAGTGTGTAAAAGCACTGGAGCCATTTGTCCACGCAATCCCACTCCTGAGCAACATCTCTGATTAACTGTGGGGGAGAGAACAAAATCACCGCTCTGCGGTCCGCACCACGCACCGTGCAAAATGTACTCATTCACACACTCAGAGGCTCGCCAACCATCAAGTGCAATTGTACTTTTTATTTTATTTTTTTGGCTTGGGTTAAAATGGAGGCATGAGGGAATATTTTATGATGTTACTTTAAGTTAAAATGTAATTGTAAAAAAGAACACAACAAAACCCCAGAGAGAACAATGCTCTATACTTTGCCCTGCAATTTTATTGTCTTCTAGCATTTTATTTTAAGATTGTAGGTTCATGTTGGTTGATGAGACATCATCATCAGGCCACAGGATAATATTCATGATCTGGACCCCCCCAAAGGGTAAAACTTGTGTTCTGGATGGCCCACGGGGTTAGGTTTATGATCTGGACACCCCCAAAAGGTAAAATTCATTAGCAGGTCAATGCATGATCTGGACACCCCCAAAGGGTAAAATGCATGATCTGGACCCCCCCAAAGGGTAAAATGCATGATCTGGACACCCCCAAAGAGTAAAATGCATGATCTGGACCCCCCCAAAGGGTAAAATGCATGATCTGGACACCCCCAAAGGGTAAAATGCATGATCTGGACCCCCCCAAAGGGTAAAATGCATGATCTGGACACCCCCAAAGGGTAAAATGCATGATCTGGACACCCCCAAAGGGTAAAATGCATGATCTGGACCCCCCCCAAAGGGTAAAATGCATGATCTGGACACCCCCAAAGGGTAAAATGCATGATCTGGACACCCCCAAAGAGTAAAATGCATGATCTGGACACCCCCAAAGGGTAAAATGCATGATCTGGACACCCCCAAAGGGTAAAGTTCCTTGCTGACCCCTTCCCTCTCCCGGACTCATGCCGGGATCAATCCCAGCGGCCTCACCCCCCTAATACAGCAGAAAGAGAACGTGTGGAACTGCTCCAAGCTACACTGGTCTGGATTTAACTTCCATCCCAACTGTTCTTTTGTTCCATTCTTTTATTAAGTTTAATGTGATGGCGTGAGGCGCTCGCAAAAGGGCAATATCCACGCCGGAGGTTTCCGCTCCATCTGTCCTTCTCTGTGTGGACTTTCGCCTTTATTTAAGCAATTCATCACCCTCTTCCTTTCACTTCCTGTCAGGTGTTGGGTCATTTTATATTTATTATAATGACTAATAATTTCTTGAAATGCTGAAAGATTGAGTCCCTTACCCAGAAGGCCTAGCTGTACCACAGGACTCCAGCATTGTGTTGCTTTCATGTAAAAAAGGGTAAACTTAAGGGTGCTAACAGAGCTGTACTATTTGTGCCCGTATGGCATTAATCTACTTAAAGACCTGAATACCAGGGAATGGATGTGTTATTTTGCATACATTTACTTATTATAATTAATTTTAACTGGGGACAGCTCTGATAAATACTACATAAATATATACATATATTAGCAAAAGTATCTGTGAAGCATCCTATTGTAAATCTCTTTTGATATCTTTGTCTCTTTCCATTTGCACCATGTCTGTGTAAGGAAAAGTTGAATTAAATCATAAGGTGGTTACAGAGCGTTTAAAACAGAGAGCAGACACGTACGTGGACGGACAGTCGGCCGGATTGTCCGCGGACTGTTGCCTTTCATAGCCGAGCGTACCAAACCCCTTTGCGCATAACAATTATGGGAAATGTGGTCTACAAATTGCAAACAATGGCGTCGTTCATGGAAGAAGATTACGGTACGCAGAAGGTAGGCTTGTAGGTGAAACGACAGATCTGTGCGGACACAAAATAATAAATAAATAAATATAAATCTGCTGCGGGACTGCCCAGGCGGACGTCCGTTTGGGGTCCGCTATGATGTCGTTTAGGTCCACACAGACCCTGCGCACATCCGTATGCAGTATTTTTTTTGGTGACTATGGATTGGCCTTTTTTACCATTAGATTATAAATCTATATTTGAGTAGATTAGAAGTCTCGTACTTCACAGGACCCATTCATTATCCGATTGGCTGTTCACAAGACCTGTCATTTGATTGGCCCTTGACAGGACCTGTCACTCAGCTGATGCTCGTTCTTCAATAACAGAACACAGAGCGTTGCTAATGGCCAGTGCAGGAAGAGAGCACTCTGCACACGGTTCAAGAGGAAGTAGATTTTTAGCCCTGTACAAGAAAAGCTGCGGCCTTGCGAGTCGCCTCTTCTCTGTGCCGCGACTCCATCCCACACCAATTCAACCAGGATTATTGTGTCAGAAGTAGCTCCTCACTGGGTTCCAGGGTTCAGTTAACTCTACTGACCCCCTGGTTAACTACACCCCTGGTTAACTACACCCCTGGTTAACTACACCTCTGGTTAACTACACCCCTGGTTAACTACACCTCTGTACACACATGTGCATCCTGCAGCCTCTCTGCCAAACACATGAGTGTTGGGAAAATGACAAGTGAAGTGGCAACTTTCCCAGCCCTGCCAACCTCTCGCCCCCTCTGTCTGTTAGGAGACACAAATCTGCTCACGAGGAAGAAGAGGCTCACTCAACGGGAATGAGTGTTAGCGAGAGGGTTCGATGAAGCGCCCGGGCATAAACCGGGTGAACCAGATCAGCACCGGCGTACTACTGATGCGCCGGGCGGCAAATATGGTCAGCGGTCTCTTTCTCTGGAATTAGAGCAGCGATTACGGCCATGTTTGCACTGGTTCCTGTTCGATTTAAATGAACAAGAAAGCCCCTCCTTTGCCCGTCTTCGCCAGGGGGAGCATCACCAATGTGCGCGTAACGGCGCACCGGTTCGCTAAATCAAACCCACTCACTCCTCTACCCACTCTCTACAAAATAATCAGCACGTGGAGTTTGGACAGACTCCGTGGGGCTGCTGCACTGTGCTTTTTTTGGGGAAAAGCCTTCATTTTAAATCCGTTTCATATGCAGTTTTCCCTTCGGCGTCCGCTCACGGGCCGGGGTATGCATTCATTGGTGCACAGCAGTGCATTAACCAGATAGCATCTCGTTACCCACAATGCCCCCCCGGGAGAGTGCCAAACTGAAAAACAACAAGGACTTTTTTTCTGGAAGAGGTTGTTTAGGTTACACATAGCTGGAAGGTGAGGTATTTTCCACGATCAGAGACGGAGAGGAAGAGGTCCTTAGAGGTCCTGAACAAAGAGCCATTCACCAGCAGGATCGCAGCCTCGGACCCTTCTCCCACGACTTTGCAGTAGGTACTGGAGGTACGCTATGGAGCAGGATTACAGCTGGATAACTGCACTGAGTAAAACCCAGAACCCTCCCAAATCTGGAACATGGACTGAAGTGAAGAGCCGTTCTTGGTTTTATTCAGTGCAGTTATGCAGCTAACTCAGTAATCCTGCAGTGCAGTTATGCAGCTAACTCAGTAATCCTGCAGTGCAGTTATGCAGCTAACTCAGTAATCCTGCAGTGCAGTTATGCAGCTAACTCAGTAATCCTGCAGTGCAGTTACGCAGCTAACTCAGTAATCCTGCAGTGCAGTTATGCAGCTAACTCAGTAATCCTGCAGTGCAGTTATGCAGCTAACTCAGTAATCCTGCAGTGCAGTTATGCAGCCAACTCAGTAATCCTGCAGTGCAGTTATGCAGCTAACTCAGTAATCCTGCAGTGCAGTTATGCAGCTAACTCAGTAATCCTGCAGTGCAGTTATGCAGCTAACTCAGTAATCCTGCAGTGCAGTTATGCAGCTAACTCAGTAATCCTGCAGTGCAGTTACGCAGCCAACTCAGTAATCCTGCAGTGCAGTTACGCAGCCAACTCAGTAATCCTGCAGTGCAGTTACGCAGCTAACTCAGTAATCCTGCAGTGCAGTTACGCAGCTAACTCAGTAATCCTGCAGTGCAGTTACGCAGCTAACTCAGTAATCCTGCAGTGCAGTTACGCAGCTAACTCAGTAATCCTGCAGTGCAGTTACGCAGCTAACTCAGTAATCCTACAGTGCAGTTATGCAGCTAACTCAGTAATCCTGCAGTGCAGTTATGCAGCTAACTCAGTAATCCTGCAGTGCAGTTATGCAGCTAACTCAGTAATCCTGCAGTGCAGTTATGCAGCTAACTCAGTAATCCTGCAGTGCAGTTATGCAGCTAACTCAGTAATCCTGCAGTGCAGTTATGCAGCTAACTCAGTAATCCTGCAGTGCAGTTACGCAGCCAACTCAGTAATCCTGCAGTGCAGTTACGCAGCCAACTCAGTAATCCTGCAGTGCAGTTACGCAGCTAACTCAGTAATCCTGCAGTGCAGTTACGCAGCTAACTCAGTAATCCTGCAGTGCAGTTACGCAGCTAACTCAGTAATCCTGCAGTGCAGTTACGCAGCTAACTCAGTAATCCTGCAGTGCAGTTACGCAGCTAACTCAGTAATCCTACAGTGCAGTTACGCAGCTAACTCAGTAATCCTGCAGTACAGTTACGCAGCTAACTCAGTAATCCTGCAGTGCAGTTACGCAGCTAACTCAGTAATCCTGCAGTGCAGTTACGCAGCTAACTCAGTAATCCTGCAGTGCAGTTACGCAGCTAACTCAGTAATCCTGCAGTGCAGTTACGCAGCTAACTCAGTAATCCTGCAGTGCAGTTACGCAGCTAACTCAGTAATCCTGCAGTGCAGTTACGCAGCTAACTCAGTAATCCTGCAGTGCAGTTATGCAGCTAACTCAGTAATCCTGCAGTGCAGTATACCCCCCCCCCCCCCCCTTCAGTTGGACAGGAAGAGGAAAATAGGCTCTAAAATCATTTCCATTCTCATGGTCATCATACGTGATCCAGCAGTATAAAATGCTACAAAGCATGACGCCATACGGTCAAACCTGTCCAGGCGGACCGCTTGACAATAGGTGGAAAACTCCTCTATGTCCTTTTTGAACGATCTACTTTAACACAACCTTTACAGTCTCACCATCGCCGACATGAGAAGAACGGTTCTCAGTAATCTCAAACAACCAACGAATGGATCATTCCAGAGATTACTGGGTGAAGATGGAAGTTCAGGATGTTCTCACGAGGCACTCACTCGCTGAAAAGGCATTCGAGATGCCAAATCTTTCCATCTGCTCCACGGCTCTATGCCGGCTGCAGCATGTTCAAGAGGTACTTTATGTGACTGAAAAGGAGCCAATCACAGGTTGTGAAGAAATATGATACAATGCTCCAAATAATCATATTTCAAATTTGGGAAAAAATTATGTTTTTAAAAGTTGCGAGCTGAGCCTTGACATATAGGGGCATGTATGCATTATCAGTAAGTAGTGTACATTTAAAATGAACTATTTCTGATGAAGTACTGTACAATCTTTAGTGCTCAACGACCAGTAAAATGCTAAAATATACACCATGTACCAATCTAACATATTTTAAAAGAGGCAAAAATTTTCCTCTACAATTTGTCAAATTACAAAAAAAATAAAAAAGCTATGCATTTGAAACATGCAATACAGAATACAAAATGCAAAACACGTAGTTTGACATTTTAAAGTGATTGTCAAAATGATTTAATATAAAGGCCGTTTTCACTTTGGTGTCTAGTTCTCCAGCTTATTAAAATTCACAGTCCATTCAAGAGACAAGCTGAAGGAGACAGTGAATCAGTGAGCGGTACATACTGTCCATCACAAAAAGAAAGGATGTGCTCTCCGCTTCCTCTCGTTTCTGGAGAGTGGGATAGAAAGGTAAGCAACCAATCACATTGTAAAAAATGTGAAGTCATGTCTGCATTTGTAAATATCTACAAAAGGTATTATAACTATAAAACTAATCTGGAAGGTCAAATCCTCTTTCAGAAAGCGCTGTATGTAGCTAGTGTTGGTATTAACAGGTAATTTTTTGAAAACTTCTCAGTGACGGCTCCCTTCTATTAGAGATGGTTTGCTTCGGCGACGGCAGCTTTTCAGAGGGTTTGCAGGTTGTTTTGTCGATGTGAAAATGCAGCATTATTAACCTGTAATAGTAGGTTGATTGAGCATGCAGGCTCTTTAACAGTCACGCCCCCTACAGTTAGGCTAACCTGCCTGCGAAGGTCCTCCAGCCTTCAAACGTTGACCACAACCTGTACATGAGGACAGTCCTGACCCTGCTTATGTATGACGTAGCACAGCTGTATTCCGTGTTGGGGCGTGTAAGACAGTGCACACAGTAAAGCGCATTCAACAACTGTCCCACACTTTCCCGACTGCAGGGTTATGCTCACCACGTGTCAGAAGGCCCAAATTGAAGGAGTCATCCCAGACTTAAGGCTCTACTCCCACATGTCCAATAATACAAAATCTCTCTTCCAATACGCAACCCTTTGGAGAGTAGATGTGTTGGAATGTTTTTTTCAAAATGCTAAGCCAGTGTTCTAGAACTCCATTGCCTTCTAGTAGGGATTGTTACATCAGCATTAGACTGTTCGGTTAAGAACATTCTAAACACCCTGCCCACACTCTGCAGAAACGCCATCCCACGGACACGCCTCTCACAGAATCAGATTCGCCAACATGTTCTGCACGGAATTACCAAGTTTTATGAGGAGAAATCCTATATTCCTGCTTTGGAGCCCTGTGGCGGTATTCCAGAATGTTCCTAGTGGCGCCCCTTCCTGTCGCCCTCCTTCGCAACCCCACTCCCCTGCCACGCGGATAAACGCTGACATAAGGACTCACAAATGGAAGCCCTATGAGTGAGATCAGAAACAGATGTGCGATGGAGTCCAGCTCTTTTACCCCAGATGGGGAAGGGTTAACAGTGTTTTTATTTTTGGAAACTAAGGTAACTGGAGTAAGAAGAACAGCTGTCGGAGGTGTGTGTGTGGGGGGAGGGATAGGGTGGGTCAGTCATCCAGAGGGTACAGCAGGGCCTTCCTTCCAAGAATCAGAAAGATATTTATTCCCATCACCTCTAGATCTTCCACCATTTCCACCGCAGCCTCCAGACCGGTTTGGGTCTGAAACCTCCTTCTTTCCCCAGTTATCACCAGTGATTGACAGCCAGTTACCAACACAGAGGACCTATCAGAAACCACATCACCAGGCCTGTCACTAAACGGTACCTCCACTCACACTCAAACAGGTAATCAGTCACCCTGCTGATATTCAGGTAAGTGCGACAGCAGGTGGGGGCGGAAGTGGTGTTCCATCTTCACTGCACTTTAGGATCCTACACTTTGAACATGCACACACACGCACACGCATGCACACGCGCACACATGCACACGCACGCACGCACGCGCGCACACACGTGGGCACGCGCGCAAGCACGCACGCACACATTATATAAATATGGAAATAAAAATGCATCAGCTGTACAGCCTACATAGGAGAGAAACATAAAAATAGAAAGAGACTAAAATGAGCCATTTGAGTGTTGGAGGATGTTTTTTCTGCCTTGAGAGCCAAGCTCTGACAATCTGCATTTCCTCTTCCAAAGGCTAAAAATAAACTGCCACATTAAATCTAAAATGATGATTGCAAGGGCCTACGGTATTCAAGATGACAGATTCAACAATGAGGCCGGTCATATCCCTCTTTAACCCCCCCCCACCCCCCACCCCCCCACCCCCCCACCACCACCACCACCACCACCACAAAACAAACCCTGTCGTCGCTCTCTAGAACCTTCCATGCTATCCTTGCTCATCTCCTGCTTTTCACATCCTGTCTCTAAAGTCACAGGACACTGCAGGATACATTCCGGACACTGGCTGTACTTCTTGGAAAACAACAGCGGGTATAATTTTCATCTTTATTTAGGGCAAGTACAGTAATGTGTATTTGCGGCGTTAAGTTCTGCAAGTCTCTTTAGATGCATGATAATGGTGAGCACCACCATGCTTAAAACAGCCAGATTAACAGAGTTTAAGTATTTAATAATCACAAAAGGCCATACTTTATCAACTATTCATTTTACAATGAAACAAGAGCCAAGGCTGCAATTCAAACCCAGATATACCATCCCACACAAAACCAGAGTGCCAAGTTGGAGTCCACAAATGGTTCCGTAATTAAGCAATACTAAACACAAAGAGTGAGATTAGACCAAGAATGGAGCTTGTGTCAGTGGTATTGTTGTACATATAGCGGTGCGAGTGTGCGTATATGTACACATGAATTTCAAGGATGTGTGCGTTTGTGTCAGAAAACATAACTCCAATCTCCCTAAAAGGAAAGCACAATTATGACTACACAAATAGAAAAGAACAAGCATTTGTGGCGTCTAAAATTAAGTTAATAACGATGCAGCAGTAGCTACATATTCATTATGTTTTTATTTTTAATTCTGTCATGTGGGGATAGTTTTGATATGAAACTGGAGTCAGAATGCAGATCTGGTCTGAAACATGCAGTTAGTACTGGGGTATCAAAGCACAATAACTGCATGTGGGTGTGTCGCCCCCTGTGGGTTAAAGATGGATCCTGCATTCATTTTATGAGAGCTCTGTGGTCACAAACAATGACAACACAGTCATTTATCAGCCCCAAATAAATGTCTGACATATTTATGGCACATTGCCTATCATTGTTTAAGCAGCAAAGCAGCCAAACGCATCTTTTCTGTTTTGTTGCAAACACAACCACTCAGTTTGGGAAGAAAAAAAAAAAAAAAAAGTTGCACCACCATTTGTTTGCAAGTCAAAGTTATGGACAGACGGTGTTTTGAATCCAGGCCATAAAGTGTAACAACCTAATTAAGAGATTATATTTTAACATAATATTTTAATTTCAGATGCTTTGGGATAAGTGTGCGAATACCTTTACAATTCCAGGTCCTGGCTCGCCGCTCTCCTTGTTGTCAGGGGCCTGTCACACGAAGCATGATTACCAAGTTAGCTGGATAACTGCACTGAGTAAGAGAAGCATGATTACCAAGTTAGCTGGATGCACAGAGTAAACCCTTAAACCCTCGCCAACCAGAAACATGGACTGAAGTAAAAAGAGCTGTTGCGGGTTTTACTCAGTGCAGTTATCCAGCTAACTCAGTAATCCTGCTTCTCTTACTCAGTGCAGTTATCCAGCTAACTCAGTAATCCTGCTTCTCTGACTCAGTGCAGTTATCCAGCTAATTCAGTAATCCTGCTTCTCTTACTCAGTGCAGTTATCCAGCTAACTCAGTAATCCTGCTTCTCTTACTCAGTGCAGTTATTCAGCTAACTCAGTAATCCTGCTTCTCTGACTCAGTGCAGTTATTCAGCTAACTCAGTAATTCTGCTCCGTGATAAAGGCCCCAGGACCTTCATGCAACAGGTACAGTGGCACAACTCTTCAGGAAAAGCAGCTTTAGACTAAGCAGAAAACAGAGCTCTCCATTAAAATGGAGCTGTGGAGATGTTCACCAATTAAATTCATGCATTGCGATTTCTTTCTTTTTTTTCCAGGGGGAACCTCAAGAACAACAAAAAAATAATTAACACCCCATTTCACACCACAAGCATTCACTGCAGTTCATAGATAGAAAATACATCCACACATTTCTTTTTTCCTTTACACCAAAATGTGTGAATTATTAAGTTCAGCACATTTTACTGCAATCAGAGACTCATTATAGAACAGCTAATTCCTGCTCTTTACGAACAATTGTGAAATACTATGACCTGTGCTTTTTGTCCACAATAAGGAGAAAGATGCAGTGATATTATGTAAATGTTGAAATAATATCAGATTTATTTTATTTTTTTAATCACTTATTTGAGCAGGATATCGTGATTTTACATGAAAATATATTTTACATTGGCGTGGGCTAAACTCTACATTTAAATAATAATTTTAAAAGGCATCTCCTCAGACTTTTTATAAGACAGGCCTCCACACGCCAGTGTTTGCAAAGAGCTTGTGCAAGAGTTCCGTGGGAAGGACCCACAGCCTGAAAATAAGTTTCCAGGAGCAGCTGCAACTGCACATAGGCCTTCTGCCCACCAGGGGGCGGGCAGCAATTACCCTCATTTTGTGTCAAGTCCTTCGTGTCAACACTTACACAGGGCTTTGTAGTAGGCCTAAATTTTACAGATAAACCTACCGCTTACTCTGAGATGTTATGAGCACGTGGCTCAGTTTGCTATTCTCAGGATAGCCTCTCTGAGATTGAGAATATTCTTTTAATGAAGGCTAAAATGGTAGACCGTCCACCATCTTGGTAAGATATTTCTCGTTTCCAAATGCTGCTTGCGGTTTACAGACGGGTTTCCTGTTTACAAACAATGGAGCGTGCAGCTCAGGGGCATAACAGGACAAACTCAAGCTATTTTATCATCAATAAAAGATTGTTGCGCAAAAAATAATTTGTATAAAGACAGAGTATAAAGCCACTGAAACGACACAGGCCTGGACTCTGCATGACACCTGGGATATTTTTCCCCCTGTCAGTGCATGCATGTATATTCAGTGTGACATCACAAGAAAACTCATAGGCAACTCCAGAAGAGGAGGCAAGTCATATTTTAATCATACTCTTTTAGCTATACCCTAGAAAACCCATTAACAAAATGTTCCTTCTGTTAAATGTGCATTACCTAGAGCCTTAAAACTCAAGTGTCAGTCAGGCTAAAATATTAACATGTTAATGTTACCCCCCTGCTGAGGTCACTCCACTGGCTGCCAGTTGCAGCCAGGATCAGGTTCAAAGTTCTGACCCTGGCCTACAGTGCAGCCAATAGAACAGGCCCCGTCTACCCGCAGGACTTAATCCAGAACCGTGTTTCTGCTCGACCACTTCGCTCGTCTACAGCAAGGCGACTCGCACTCCCCACCTCTCCGTGTCAATGGCACTCGCTCATGCCGACTGCGGAGCTTTTCCACCCAAGCTCCCCAGTGGTGGAACGAACTTCCCATTCCCCTACGTTCTATGCCAACCCTGCCTGCGTTCTGTCGTGGCCTGAAAACACACCCTTTTCAGACTGCACCTGGACTGATACTTATCTAGAACCTCTCATGGTACTTGTTCATGTTTAACTGTGCGTTGACGTTTATAATATTTAGAATAGAATTGTAGTAGAGCTGATTTCCCCAGTTTACTGTGAACTGCATTCCATGTTCATTACTAGGGATAGATGCTACTTTATGGGAAGGATGTGCTTTATCTTATCTGTTCTGTAGTTACTTCGATGACCTTTCTGTATGCACTTACTGTATGTCGCTTTGGATAAAAGCGTCTGCTAAATGACTTATGTAATGTAACGGAGTGAGTTAATGTAGTTAATGCTGCAATAATTTAATATCACTCTTCCATGGTACCATTTCAGTGTTTTTAGCTAGTTGTCCTTGATTTTGTGATGTAAAGGTTTTATTCCTTAAACATTAGATCATAGTCAATAATAAATATCTATGGCCAGAGTAGAAATATTTGTGCATAGATCATTATATTTTAATTATTACATGTGTTTCCACATTTAATAAAGCATCATTAGTAGCCATGTTTCTGTTAATGTTTGGGAAGCAAGAGTAGTCAGAGAAATCATACTGCTTATGGTCCCACATGCAAAACACTGTTTCTATGGCAACTCATATTAGGAGGAAACATATATACTCTGCTGACTTTCACACGCACATAAACGCCAACTTGAATATTGTGATTCTGTAACTAGAACAGGAGCAATATGGAGCATTTCAAATATTCATCCAGATCCTTTTCTGTTAAACGTTGGGGAAATGGACGCACGTGTGAGAAGCTGCAATACAAGTGTGTTGTTCCTAATTGAAGCGTTAATGGGAAGGACGCCGCACAGGCAGCAAAAGAACCGCCATTTTACACACAGTCCAGCTTGCTTTGCCCTCTATGGGAACACTGTGCCTGTATGCCGTCTTTAAGGAACGGGTCTGCCCGATGCAAACGACGAGCCCACACAGTTGATGTCGGGGTAAGACAAAGAAGATGTCTTGGAGAATTCACCCCATCTCACACCACCATCTGCATAAAACGGCTCCAGAATATTTGGCATCCAGAGGCATTGGGAATGAGACCGTTTTATTCATAACCAGCGCTCTATCCACTTTGACTGACATGCATAATAAGCAAAAAAAATATATATGCTCATACATTCTCGGAGAGAGGAATTCGGTTCTTATTTGTGCCTATCGAATGCGTGCAAAAATGTTCCACTTAAACAGTGTTTCCAAAGTATGGTTTAGTGTGTTTTTGTTTGTCATCATTGCATGGTGTGTGTGCTAGGTGGAGACCAAGTAACACAAAATATATAAAACCAAATCAGTCAACGCATTGGTGTTACCTTGGTGGGACAATTAAAAAAACGCGCACACACAGGATACACTTCAAAAGCAGGTTCCTAAAACATAAACAAATTTAATAAATAATGGTGCAATTGGAGATCAGACGTAATCCTTCCAGCTGAAGGCAAAGGGAAACCAACGTTACTCACGTTTCACCTGTGGAGAATATACTTGTAGAGGGATCCACATAGCCGCTTGTTCCAATGGCGTTGTGCACTTTACACCAAAAAGAAACCATACCAAGGCTTATCATCAGGATATATCCACTCCGCTAACGAAACTTAGCGAGGCAGCAACGGAATCTAGGGAAAGTTTAGGAAACTAAGTAGGTATAGACTTAATTCATTAAAGAACCCTCTACACACTCTGCAGATAAGGTCATCAGGTTTGAATTCAAACTTTTAATTAAAGTCACGTTCTCTTCTAAATGCGCAAGAATAATTATAAATTGTTCCAACTTCCGACACTGGTCCACTGTTAACTGGTGATAGCCACAATTTTCCCTAAAAAAAAAAGAAGATCAGTGACTCTGAACTAAATTAGATTTAAAGTTACGTTATTGGCTTCTCCAAAAAGGTCATCGTGAAAACGGGACGTTTGAAGAGCTTTACCAACCAATGGCAGCGCCAATTGGCATGCCTTATGGCCAGGCTTGACCTTGCACGTGAAATAAATCACAGAACCTTCCATGTGTTACAGGACACCGAGCAGAAATACAGAGAAATACATCGAAAGGTATATTCTCCTCTTAATGATCACTCAATAAGAATCTTGCTGCAAAAATAATTACTTTGAAACTGCGAATGCCTCTGAAAGATCAGAAACAATAACTGAACCCCAGGCATTATCGCAGCATGAAAGTGATTTATGAACCTCCTGTCTTTAAGTAATCTGGGAGATGGTCATTTATTTGACAAGGGGAAGGAAATTCTTTATAACTAACTTCCTGTCAGTTCCTATACAAAGTTACGGAAAGGCTCATGTTACGAGCGCGTGAAGCGTCTGCACATCTCTCATGCGTTAGCGGTTCAATTTCTGACTGCATTTAATAATTATAGAGGATTGTTTCATGGGGAAATATTTATCTTAAAAGTACATTATTCACCTTTACTCCAGTTTTATAATCATAACTTCTGCTATGTCGTCATGCCAACACCCAGCCACTCTGGGCACACAACACTCCCAGTACTGGGTCCACCCATAAGCATTACTCATACTACAGGACTGCGGCCACACAGCCATGACCGAATATGATCCCTGTCCACTGAGATTCGTTTACCATGTGCCCTGTCACCTCACTTTGCAAGCGGTGTGCGAAAGAAATCCTGCAAAACTCTTTCCAAACTAGTGAGAAAGTATGTAATATTTTATATATATATATATATAATTATTGAGAATATCAATCAGTTTACATCTGACAATGGTTACATTATGAATGAAGATAGAATTAACAAAAATAAAAAGGGAGTAGTTATGTCCCGCTCTTGTTTTTTTAAATACTTCCGGTTTACTTCCTGAAATTGTCGGATGAGTGCACAGTTCTGTGGATGTGTGTGCTCCTGAATTCCCTCAACAAAACCCCGAAAATAAGGGGTTCATCCGGGGATTTTAAGTGCCCCCATTTGTGAGAAAAAGTTGCACGGATCATATTCGGCATTCGTTCACAGCCTAGGAGAGCTAGGGATGATGGCAGCTGGTCACCTACAGGTGAATAGCCAAACCCCGCCCCCCCCCCCCAAATATCTATGAACTCTGAGCATTATTAATTAAGGCCGTGGGCTTTTTTCCCCAGTGAAGTCTGAACCCTCGAGCGCTTAGAGCTTTCTGCCTTTTAATCAACCTAAACCCTTAATTACTCTGCTTTAACTGTGGCCATATTCAGAATGCTTGCAATTTGGCCCAGGATTACTGTACCGGGTATTATTTGTGCTTTAGGTTTGTAATTTCCCAAAAAAACTGCCGTTTCGGTGAGGGGGGGCAGAACAAGCAGAGAGGATCCTGGGAGATGGTTAACAGTGTGATTTTTTTTCTTCCCCTGCAAACAAAATTACCCTGTATATGGGTGTGTGCACACAGTCAGGCATGCTATGGTACACGTAAACACTGTTCACATGGATCAGACATGGCCAACTGCGTAGATACAATTGAGTGTCTTGTGCAAATCTTATCCCTTATACTCTGTGTCCTGGGCTGCTCTTGAGACGTTTATAAGTAAGCCTTTATTATGGGTGGGTCATTGGCTCTAGATATACCCTCTAGTCATGCGTTAATGTGTACTTAGCCTTCCAGATCCAACAACCTTTTATGTGTCTTCATGAGAGCATAACGCAGCCATGCATTTCATGCACAGAGACAAAGAGATGAGAAATCTATCTACAGTATACGCTCAGTTATAATTAGGTGAATTCTTTGTGTAAGAAACGTCACATTCGTACATTGTCAATGGTTAATGAATAGTGGAACTCAAGCCGCACGGGAAGGACAGTGCAGTTATAAGCGTTAGTCAAGCAATGGCTTGGATTCAATCGGAATTTGTCCTTAACGGTGACAAACAAATAAATGCAGGTCTGACTTTTTAAATGCAAATATTTTGCATTATAGAGTGATGAAGAAACAGGAACGTCGAGTGAAAATCTGTCCCTGCTACCTGAGCGCAATGTGAATGTGCTTTATTTGTAACTTTTTGTTTTTAATTGCTTCTTCTTAATTACTTCTTACTTAAAAAAATTATTATTATTATTTTTATTATTATTATTAACAATACACGATAAAGACTTTGGCATTTGTCTGTGTATTAATTTGTGAGCTTTTTGTTTACACATTGTCATATGATTTTAATTGAATTATTATGAAAACAATTAGCAAGCCACCGTTTCAGTGCGAGCTTATTTTTATCCTATCCCTTGTGCAGATGTGGTATAACTCATGTCTGTCAGTAAGGCTTCCCGACGCATCACTGCTAGCTGGAATTATGTTGAGTTTACAATCAAAACCGATTATCTGAGATGATTAACGATGCAGAGAAGCGGCGTCTTATTACAGTAATATAGAGTCAACAACCCTGCATCACAAGGACCAATTGAATGTCTTCTTTTAAAAACTAAAAATCTAAATTGGCGACAGAGGCACCAGCAGTTTTAATACTTATTGCCTGCCACATACGATAAATATTCCTAAAACTTTTGAAACAGAAACTCTCTCACAGGAATACTCTGTGCAGTACTGGAAGATGCAAAAGAAGCAAGTATTTTTCTTGAAGTGTGGCAAAATGCCCCCCCCCCACGCAAAAAGAAAAGGAAAACAAGTGTGTGTGTTTGGCTGTCAAACCGACGCACACAGCAGGCAGCTAACGTATGAACGGACGATGGAAGGTTTAGCCTCTTCCAGGCACCTCGTCACCCATATAAGGCACTGGAACGTAGTGGCAGCACATTGCTCGGCCGTGTACGGAAACCAGAGGCATTATCACATCCTGTAGGGAGCCAGCTGCTGGGAAACCTCATGCGTCCTCACGAGGTATCGAATCCTGACAGGCAGCAAGAGCACTACATCCGCACAGTCAAGTCTCCCCCCCCCCCCCCAGAGTGAAGGACGTCGCTTCGCTCAGCTGAAGCAAAGAGCAGGGAAAGTTCTTCCACGAGCTCCGTGCACTGGCATCCGCCGTCTCCGCCGCGGAAGATATGGCCGCCCTTTCGTTCCTCTGCAGTCCCTGTTTCTTTGTGCATCTGATGCTGCTGCCCCTATCGAGCGCAGGTGAGTTCTCACGAGGACAAGCGAAACACGCGCACACGCAGGCATGCTTTATGTGCTTTCTACGTATCGTCAGTCTAGGCATCGTCACCTTTGCCCAGCGCAGCAGTGCGGCTGTGTGTTCCTGTCCATTTCTTTGAGACAATGTGGTCAGTTCCCTTGTTTTCTGCTGACCGAGTAGGAGCTGAACCTTTAGGTGAAATGTGCGCCTCTCTGTCCGTAGGCCGTGTGGACAGACACGTGACGGTAACCCTTGGCAGCAGCATACGCCTCACGTGCTCCACTAAAGCCTGGGGCGAGACCATATCCGTGATCTGGGAAGTGGGCCTCAAAGTTGGGGGGAAGTGCACCATCGGAAAAGGCCTCCAGCGTTTCGTTGACACTTGTCAGGACGGGAAAACCCAACTGGAAACACCTGACGGAGTCCCCTACCTGTACATCCCTGACGTTCAGCTGAAAGATGAAGGGATATATTCGTGCGTTGCTAGATTAAAAGAAAAATCGTTCACATTAAAGACCAGGGTAACTATTGAGGGTGAGCACGGTTTCTTTTCCCTTGTGTCTACTCAAGCTGCATCAACACGGAAAACAGCTCAACTGTGTGGAAGATGCTATTTTCAGTGCCTCTGCCCATTTATCACTAAGCCAGTTGAAGAGGTAACACCTCAATTTCCATAAAGAACAGGGTGACACTGTAGTATAAGGGGTAGGGAACTGGGCTTATGACCTCAAGGTTTAAGGTTTGATTCCCAAATAGGACACCGCTGTTATACCCTTGAGCAGGATCCTTAACCTGTGTGTGTGTGTGTGTGTGTGTGTATATGTACTGTATATATACAGTGAGCACCATAATTCATTTGACAGTGACACATTTTTTGTTATTTTGGTTCTGAACTCTAGTATTTTCCGTTTGAAAGGATGCAATGGATGAACTGTTTCAAAATTATAGAACCTTTTGTACATAGTCCCCCCCCATTTTCGTTTTCGGGCATCAAAAAATATTGGACAGTTTAACATAATGTAGAATAAAGTAATAAAATTTGGTCACATATCTTCTGCATGCCATGACTTGCTGATGTCTGTGACCAAACAATATCAAAAGACTCTTGATATCTTATTTTCTGGTGCTCTTACAAGCGATGCTATAACTTATTTGCTTTGAATGGATCTCTATGGGAATTGGGGGGTGGTACTAGATTTAGCTGTAAATTATGCTGGAACAGTATGGAATACATGATTGGCTAAATGGCTGTAAGTCATCAAGGGTCTGAGGTATTAAACAAGCTTCAAACCATCACTCTGCTGCCAGACATGCAGTAGATATGGATGGATCACTTTAAGGGTTGTTTCTGCACTTCAACCTCATTGTCATTGTATCCTTTCAAATGCAAAGTGCTAGAGTACAGAGCCAAAATAACAAAAAGTGTGTCACTGTCCAATGAATTATGGTGCTCACTGTGTGTGTGTGTATATATATATATATATAATCGAGCTGTATAAATGTATCCTGTGGAAAAAACGCAAAAGCTGTGTAAGTCACTGTGGAGTGTCTGCTAAAATCATGCCTGTAATGTAATGTAATGAACAGACATTTTCATCTTGGGCATTAGCAAAACATAGAAACAGATATTCTCACTTACATTGCAATTTAGCAGACTCTCTTATTCAGAGCAATTTACACACGTTTACATTTTTAAATCCAATCTTCTTACACAGCTGGATATCCTACTGAAGCAGTTCAGGTTAAGTGCACTGCTCCAGGGTACAACAGCAGGGATCCTGACTGAAGCAGTTCAGGTTAAGTGCACTGCTCCAGGGTACAACAGCAGGGATCCTGACTGAAGCAGTTCAGGTTAAGTGCACTGCTCAAGGGTACAACAGCAGGGATCCTTACTGAAGCAGTTCAGGTTAAGTGCACTGCTCCAGGGTACAACAGCAGGGATCCTGACTGAAGCAGTTCAGGTTAAGTGCACTGCTCCAGGGTACAACAGCAGGAATCCTGACTGAAGCAGTTCAGGTTAAGTGCACTGCTCAAGGGTACAACAGCAGGGATCCTGACTGAAGCAGTTCAGGTTAAGTGCACTGCTCAAGGGTACAACAGCAGGGATCCTGACTGAAGCAGTTCAGGTTAAGTGCACTGCTCAAGGGTACAACAGCAGGAATCCTTACTGAAGCAGTTCAGGTTAAGTGCACTGCTCCAGGGTACAACAGCAGGAATCCTGACTGAAGCAGTTCAGGTTAAGTGCACTGCTCAAGGGTACAACAGCAGGGATCCTGACTGAAGCAGTTCAGGTTAAGTGCACTGCTCAAGGGTACAACAGCAGGGATCCTTACTGAAGCAGTTCAGGTTAAGTGCACTGCTCAAGGGTACAACAGCAGGGATCCTGACTGAAGCAGTTCAGGTTAAGTGCACTGCTCAAGGGTACAACAGCAGGGATCCTGACTGAAGCAGTTCAGGTTAAGTGCACTGCTCAAGGGTACAACAGCAGGAATCGAACAGCTGGTAATGGAACCCAAGACCACTGAGTTACAAGCCCAGTGTCCTAACCGCTATGCTACACCGCCACTGTGTTAGCTAGGCTAGCTAGTCCTGCTGTAAAAACGATGGTCCATTACAGTGCCTTGCTTACAAGCTACATTTCAACAGTCTTGTCTGTGATTCTGGTCAGCAGGGTAAAAATGGGCTTCTACAGTATATTTAAAATGACACTTGCATGTTCTAACATTAGAACTGGGGCAGATTTTTAATCCCCATGACAACAGTGTCATCTGCCTCCAATAGACGTCAGTCATGACACTATACAATAAAAGCAGGCGCTGTCAAATTAATAATTTTGACATACAAATATTAGTATAAAATACTGGAACTGGCAGTTAGGGCACAATAGAACATTCTGTTGGATAGTACAATTCAGAATGTGTACTTGCTTATGATCATATAGAGGGAAAACATCCCCATAGTTAATTCATACATTTGAAAGTCTTTTTTTTCCCTTGACAAAGCCAGATAATCACATCCTCTATTTACAGCTACGACTGAAGCTTTGATCCCTCATAAAATAAGTGAGTGTGTTTCACAGTACCCATTTCTGACATTATTAAACCAAAATGTATAAAGTGTTTTAAGGGTGATCCTGGGAATATCACAGAAAATAGCTTTTGGTGTTGGTCCCTGACCAAACCTTGACATCCATTTGTCACCGAAGAATTTTACAAGCCACGGAATTTATGCAATTCCTTTCTCATTTTTGTCCGGAATCTATTGTTTGCTTTTTATCTTGTTTTATCTTGCTGCTTACTTGATTTACATGGTTATTTTCAGAGGAGGAAGACACAACGGTGACGGAAAAGTATTACGGTAAGTGCATGCCATTCATTATGTGTTAAATAGTATTCTATTTTACATTCGGCTTTAGCACTTAACTTACGCTATTTGATTAACTTATCTGGAACTATTGTCCCCATTTATTATTATACGATCTAGAATAACAGAAGAGTTTGGGATTGTTAAGGAACAGCAGGTTTTATTCATGCAAATACGATTACAGTAGACAATTTCACTGCTTCAGAAAGCTACAAAGATCAATATTATGGTTTATAATTAAAATAAAAACTATGGCATTTGAATCTGAAAGTGTAAAATAAACTTGGGAATTTTTGATATTTTAAGTTGTCAGCCATTAGGCATACATTGTCTACGCAGTTCAGCGATCTAATCCTAGTGCAAATAGCATGGCTTTGCCATTTATACCCACAGACGTAGATGCAAACAGCATCTTACTGGGTTCCAAACGATGACATATTTGTGAAAGTACTGCATTAATACAGAGCATGCTTTATTGCTGGGTTGTATTTGAACTCGTTTTTAAAATGTGTCCACGTCTTTCACTCCTTATATACTCGGACTTCACCGCCGGAACTCCGTTTCCCAGCCTCCTCGGTTGCTCCTGAGTCTCAGTCCACACAGATGTTTTGCATTAAAGAGGAGAAGTCAGGAATGTGAAGACTACAGTGGACATGAAAATGGATGCCTACTAAAGGAGGGCTGGATCTAACAGGATTCATTCTGACCACATCTCAGCTCTCCACATCAAAGCCCTCATTCTTGTGCTGTTATTGAGTCGACATATTAACATTTTTCATATAAACAGACAGCAGGCAGGACATCAATAACGCAACTGCAAAATGTGGGAATTGAATGGTAGATCATTTAGAAATTATTTAATATTTATATTAACAGAACGGCATTAAGCTGATGGTGTTATAAAATGAGAGATGTGTCCGGACAACATGTGTCAGGTGCGTGCAGATTACATGCATAATACACATTCTGGTGCACAGAGTTTGATTATTACAAGACATCTGCTTGTATTAAACAACTGCATGATCAAAGGAGTTTGCTCACAGAAGACCGTACAATTATTATTTCATCATCGTCTGCATCTGTCAAAAACATCAATGGAGCAGACTTATCCACACTGTGCTTATTATAAAAATATGTGACCATAAAACCCAGTGCTATCTGTAGTGTAAATGCAATGTAGACAATTTTTTAAAGTGGATAATAATATTTGAGTACCATCCCAGGGGTGGTACAGCTGTATGTTTGAAAAAGCAAGCAACGTATGCTTGATCATATTGTGCTACCACCATTTCTAACCAACTAGTTAACAATTACAGTCGTTAGCGAGGCCTCTTGCTCTCCCCACCACACTGCTGCAATGATTGTTGCACCCATGTGTGAATAAAGACTCAATCTCGTCTGCACTTGCAAATCTGTAACATGAGCTACATTAGAAGTCATAAAAAGAAAAAAAAACAGATTAGAATAATAAGATGAGAGAAATGACAGATATCTGATAAGATAAATGAGAGATGTTTGTATAGAGAACACAGATAAGATCATATAGATGAGAAAATTCCTATGCAGTCTGAATTTTATCTCGCAGGTTGTTATGGCGATTGGTATAATGTGGTTTGCTGTTGCTGTGTGTTTTCTGGCCCAAAGCTCAGATGTTTTTGTGGGGTACAGACTACTGAGAGGATTAACAGGAAATTCTTCACTTTCTATATATTTTTCTCTCAGCTGCTCCTCGTGTGGTGTATTTCTCTGAATTTCTGATAAAGATAAATGTATTATGCTGAGTGCACAGGGATTTCTGTAATTAGAGGATGCGTGCAGTCGATGCCGTGTTTCGGACTTTGCTGAGTCAGTGCCACTGGTTACATTTATAAACTACCGGCCAAAAGTTTGAGTACACCCACAATTTTCAAACAATCAGAGATAAAAAGAAAAAAAAAGAAATAAGCACCTTATATTTTCCAGCCATCTTTCCATTATGTAACCCACTTATTCCTGGTCAGGGTTTGGGGGGTGGGGGGGCTTGAACCTATCCCAGCATGCATTGGGCGAGAGGCAGGAATACACCCTGGACAGGTCGCCAATCCATCGCAGGACATTTTATTTTACAATTAAAAGTATTATTATTTATCTAAAGCTGACATCAAAATAGCCACCTTTTGCAGTAATAACCGCTGAGCATATTCGTGCCATTTTTCTCTACAAGGGCAGTCATATGGCTCTAAATATTCACACCAACACTGCTGTAGAAGTTCTCAGAACTCCTTTCTGTCCATTTCGTCCCAAACTAGCTTTTTACTTCTCTTGTTGAAGAATGTAAACAATTTGTTCACCTGTTTATTTGGTCAAATATGGCTTTTTTATAAACTCCAACATTTCAGTCACTATCCTGTGAAGTAAAAGATTATTTTTAACTTCTGACTATTCACAACCTACCTTCTGCCATTTGAAGTTATTTACTAAAGTTCAACTGTTTAAATGACACTAAAAACATGAGTAAAGTGTACTAAAACTTTTAACCGGTACTGTACATTGCGTTGCATTGCTCCACACACACTCTTTTCCAGAGAGAGAGACTGACAGAAGTGTATTTTCGTGGAAGGCTTATGCTCCAGTGCCCTCATTATGTAGTCATGTATTTTAACACACTATTTATTGATCTTTTTTTCTCAGATGTGTTTCTGTGAGTCAGATAGCATCAGACCAGCCTTTCTTGACTATTAGATAAGAAAAAGAAAAGGTATCCTGGCCAGGACTTGGAGCTAAAATGGCTCTACTTGTCAGCAATGTGGCAAAAACAAAGCATCCCGTACTGAAAAAATAATGTACTTTTTAAATTCAGCAGCATACACAAGTGAATTTCTTGAGATTTGAATTTGACTTCACAGCAAGAGATGCATGACTGTCATAAAGCAATTTTCTTCACTGAACTATATTTCTGTGACCTCCATACATAAGTCAGTATTAACCCTTGTGTTGCCCTTTGGTCAAAAATGACCCTTTGCTGAGTTTAACAGCAGTGAAAACCCCTCAATTACATTTTTCAGCATGAAAAGCAATGGCTTTTCAAGGAGTGACCCTACCATTAGAAAAAAAGTTACACATTGCCCTTTTCTACATTTCTATAAAAGCGGTACACCATCAAGGTACAAAGATTGTCTTATGAGTGTTTTTTGAACCCGGCAGTTGTGAATTCAGAAGTCATCGTCAAAACTCAGCGCCACACATCTATTACAGCAAAACAATAATTTAAAAAATCCATTATGATTTTTGTAGTAAAAATGAGTGGTGTAGAAATACAGTCTGTGAAGTAGGTTATTCAGTTATTCACAAATGTATTGATGAATGACAGGTTGGTTCTACATGATAAATAGTTTTAGGGTTTAAAAGTCAATGAAGAAGCTTTGTCACAAATGGGCCTGGTGAGGGTGGGTCAATACGTATATAATATGAAGACAACACAAGGGTTAAAGGTCAAGTTACACCAACCATTTTATAACATCCACTGACACTGAATAGCAGCATGTAAGCCCTGTGGAAGACGGTTATTCCATTACACATAATATGCAGAATATGCTTCTAACAGCACAAATATCACGTTGTCTCTGAGCGCAAATCATGAGGTATATTCATCACGACTGAGCAAACTCATTACTGGCTGTTATTTTATTAAAAGGGGGAATCATTTGTGTCACTTATTTTAATGAGTGATTCATTCAAATACTGCTGAAATTTTACTCTGGACAGAATGTGAGATGAAATGATGGCAGAATAGATTGTGAGGTTCAGTGCTTGGACACTTTTCCACAATTCTCACCACTTCTATCTTCAGGATGTGCAGAAATGTTTATTTATTTATAATCTGTCAGTTTATCAGCACAATAAACTTTATGAATATACCCCATTGTGCATTGGGACGACATGAATATCACACAGGCTAATAAATATTGGGAAAGATAGAAACCGGAGAGCGGAGACTAGCCTACCAGGGGACGTGAGATTGTGTGAATTTTCAATGCATTGCTTTTATCTGCCATTCTGCACTGTGCAGAATGAATATCGGCATTCGACGCAGGAGTGCAGAACCGGGGCGGGAGAAGGCGCTCGCTCGGTAGAAGAGCACGAGGACATCGAGTGCAGAACCGGGACGGGGAAAGCGCTCGCTCGGTAGAAGAGCGTGAGGACATCGAGTGCAGAACCGGGACGGGGAAAGCGCTCGCTCGGTAGAAGAGCACGAGGACATCGAGTGCAGAACCGGGACGGGAGAAGGCACTTCCTCCGCAGGGACGTCCTCACAGTCTATCGTCCTCGCTGGGACAGGACGACGATGAAGAGGACATGGACGGTTTCTGTGAAAGAGAAGAGGGGGGGGGGGGAAACGAGAGCATCAAACCCCTCCTCCTCCTACAGCTGCTCTCTGGTGCTGTGAAAGGCCTGGGCTGTGGTTTACAGCGAGTGTTACTGGCCTGAGACGATAATGAGAAAACAGTGGCGCTCATTTTGTGCCTCTGAGGAGAGATGCTTTTGAGCTTTTACTTCACTGCTCCTCCGTCGCACTTCTGTTTCAGCGCATTCGAAAGGAGCCGTACTCACTCTGTTGCCAGGCCCTGATTGGCCGGGTGCGGTGGCTGGGTTGTTCACTTCCTCTTCCTGCTGCTCCTCTCCTGCCATTTTCACACTCCTCTTCTCCTCATCTTCTTCCTTCTGCTCCCCCTCCTCTTTTACCTGTACCAGCGTGGTGTCGGGCGCGTCAGGTGTCTCAGGTGTGTCGAGAGTACCGTGGGCCGACAGCAGGGTGCTGACTGGAATCTTTTTGGCCTTGAAGAAGTCGTAGGCCTTTCTCCCGGCGACCAGGAGGACGAGGCTGCTGCCGCTGCTTCTGATCCTCTCCACCACCTGGTCATGAGTGCAGTCCTCCACGTTGACCCCGCCCACCTCGATCACAACATCACCGTCCTCCAGGCCTGCCCTGTCAGCTGCCCCGCCCTTCATCACCTAGAAACCGACGAAACCAGAAACCTCATCACCTTGTTTCTCCCGACTCATTTTCCTATTGAACTCTATGGGAAAATAAGTCAGGAGAAGAAACCCTTAAAGAGACCCATCCATATCTACTGCATACCTGGCAGCAGAGTGATGGGTTGAGGCTCGTTTGATACCTCAGACCCTTGATGACTTAAGAGCCATTTAGCCAAATTACCCTCAAATTAAAGTTGAAAGTCTGCACTATGAGTAACTACTGGTCCAATTCTAATCCTATGTTCTGGAGCACAGAGCCAAAACAACAAAAATTGTGTCACTGCCCGAATACTTTCCGTCCCCACTGTATATGTCTGGGAATATTCAATATGACGAAGTTATTGCATATGTTATAGGTTTAAGATACAGATGCTGAGAGAAAGTGAACTATAAGGTAAAAAGAAAAAAACACACCCCATCCACACTGCGATTCACTGAAAGCTGAATAAAAATTATATTGATGAATCATAAGTCATCTCCTGTATTCTTTGGATGTAAACAAAACCTCCATAATAGAGACAATGTTTCACAAAGAATGGTAACGTGTTATATATACTGGGCTAATGCATGTGCAATTGCACTGCAACTATAAGAAAAGGATACAGCATAACTATTTGTGTACACATTGTTATATTGCACTGACAGCCATGAAAACCAAGTTGCTAGTCTGTCTCTGCTGTTTCCTTAAATCAAAATGAAGTCTGCGTAGTCACAACCAAACCTCAGCAATTCTCAGTTTACCCAAAATCATTACATGAACTTCAAACTTGACTCATTCATCAACATTCAAATGTTGAAACACAGTGTTTACCATTGTACAGTAAGTACAATGTCTATGTACACCCCAGTTTAGGAAAGTGTACCTCTCAAGCAGTGTGTCTTCACACACTGACACCCCACAAGGGTGCGCCCCCCCTCTTACCTCCTTCATATACTGGCCAGGTACCCCATGAATGCCGTTCAGGTGAAACCCAAATCCACCAGCAGTCTTACTCAGCTTGCAGAGCTTGGGCTTGTAATCTTCAGTGATTGGCTGGGCCGAGGCAGGGGGCGGGGCTGGCAAAGGTTCGGCGGTGTGCGTACCCCCCTTAGGGGACGCCGGGGGGCTCGTCCGTTGATGGGTCCCTCTCACCTCGTTCCAGTAGAGAAGAGGAGATACCCCTGCCTGTGAATTGACACTGAGCCTTTTCAGAATTTTTATAAGCACAAAGATCAAAGCTAACTGGCCATGACAGGTATCGCTGAGAATATGATGGCAGAACATATCGCACAGCATGAGGCCTTGCACTACAGTGATGGTCTAAGGCCTTAGACGATCACTGTAGTCTAAGAGCTATTCGCTGGAGATCCATGGGTTTCTGGGCCTCTGGTCAACTCAGGCCCAAATGGAGGCAGATTTTAGGCTAATGTGAGGCGGACAGACTGCCAAAGAATCCAAAACCGCCGTGTTGTACAACCAAAATTAATACCTTTCATCCTGGAAAGAGCCTGAAAAAAGCCCCAAATGCCTTTCCTGCTATTTCCACAAACTAGAGATAAATCGGTGACTATTTGCCTAAAAAAAACCTCAAAGCTAGCAACAGTGGGGTAAAGCAGAGAAGCTTCCTCTGGTAGCCTTTGTAAAAGACCTTGACTGCAGTTTCGCAGGCTGCCGTTAATCCCTGTACCAGAGGTCACCCTAGGATTTTAAACTTCCGGCCAGAATGTCCGGAATTATTACAGTTTGTCCGAAATATGATTTTTTTAAAACGGCCATATATATTTTCAATGCATGAACGACAGGCAGGTGCATTTAATGTTGTAGCCTAATAACATATGTTACAGCATAGTATTATATTTTGAACTGAAAACTATTTGAAAATAAATATAAATATAAAAATAATATTAAAATGTAATATAACAGCTTCGCATTGTACAAGCGGATGAATTACATTAAAATCGCGCATTTGGTGCGCGTGACTCCGTGCGTAATGTTTTCTCAACAAAAGAAGCTGTCTTGAAGCTGGGTCAGCTAATCTAGCCTGCATTTCATTATTTCTATTAGTGTCAGAACCGAAATATGTACTAAGAGAAGATTGTTTAGCCATTATTGAACGCTAGCTCAATAGCAGCTACAAGCAGCTACACCACACATGCTAGTCTAGACGTCTTACGTCCCTGCAAGCTCCGCGGAGGGCCGAGGGACAGACGATTTGAAATAGCGTTATGCAAAGTTAAATGTTTTTAAAGTTTTTTTACCGGCCCGAATGTACAGAGGGAATTACAATTTCCGGCCTTTGTAATAAAAAAACGGTCAAAACCGGCAATTGCCGGCCTAACGCGACCCCCGCCCTGCATGTGTAAAAACGCAGAGAGAGAGCTGCTGCAGCCTGACCCCATACAGCCAATCACGTACCATCTTGTACATTTTGTCGGTCTCCTCGGCAACCACCAGCAGAGAGCAGGATTCCCCGCACTGCTGGATTTTGTCCACGACCAGCTCGTGGCTGAGGGATTCCACTTCCTGTCCGTTTAGCGCCACCAGGCGGTCCATATCTCTAAGCCCCGCCTCCTCCGCTGGGCTGCCGCGGTCGATGTCCTTTATGAAGTGGCCTAAGGGGGAGGAGCATTATTACTGTCTATCTGGATCTCTCATGTACACAATTCTTCCCTGTTGTTTAATTTGTCTGAGGAGTCCTTTTGTTCGAAGCTTAAAAACAGGAGGACATCTTTTGTCTTATTGAGACTCCAGCCAAGCACTAAACCTGCATTTTCTGTTAGACGTCTGCATTCCCGCAGGACTCCCGCAGTATCCAGACAAATCGCCAGTGTTGCGGGAAGTCATTCCTGGGTAACGATCGACATTTAACGTTACAGTTGTGAAAAAATAAAATAAATAAACAACATGGATAATTTGCCGCTTTCCAAGTGTTTACGGAGATGCAACGCGTCTACTCCTCCGTCCAAGTTAAGCCACAATCGTGAGCCATAATATAGAGATAACATATAACATATAATAATAATAATAATAATAATAATAATAAAATAAACACAAATGTTCAACGGTCAAATTAACTGCGAAGATGTTCGAAATTCCCACGAATCTTGGGAGTACCATTCTTTATTTATGACCCAAGTAAAATGATTCTACAGGTAGGTTTCGGTAACCGATCCTACACACTCATGGCTAAAACCAGTTAAGGGTTTTCTAAACTTTTCCGATCTTAGCTCAGGGGTTTTAAATTGATACATTCGGTGAATGAGCCATTCGTTTGGCTCTTTTCCCCCCTTTGTTAGCCAACGTTATGTGACCAGACAGGATCGCCGATCGGCTATAAAGGCCTCCTGTAACCTTAAACTACCTTTATACGGATATAGCTGACTCCCAAACTGTTTCCAGTTCTTAATTATCAATCAAGCAGTTAATGAACTGAATAACAAATTTCAAATTTTTCTGTGCTAGCATTTTTCTTTGTGTCATAAAATGTGTAGCACTTTATAATAGCCTATTATTTTGATTTATTCTTTATTGAAATGGTCAGTAAGTTACTTAAAGTAGGCCTACCTATTAATTTCCGAAATTGGTATGCGATACTTTACTGAAAAACGAGGGCGTTTCTATGCACCTCCCACTACTTCAAGAAATAACGTAGGGACGCCCAGTGTTGCAGAGCCTATTCACTCAGGCTAACCCGCATCAACGCATCTTCAATTTTAACCTGCTGTTAAATTCTAATTGTCTAGACTGTTTATTAGTGTGGTTGCTTCCGCTCTCTTGCATTATTATTATTACGATTATTCCAGTTTTTCAGCCCAAATGTTGTCACATTTATGGCATATTTTGGACGTCAATAGCCTCTGCGGTACTCTGTGGGCGGGAGCAGGACAAACGAGTCCAGTTTTGTGCGGGAGCGTGCGGGAGCGCAGACCTCTACCTCACACCACAGCGATGGCAGTCAGGTCCATTATTGCAGATTGAGGTAAAATGAAAAGATTGGTTAGATCTTACAACCTTAATACCTTTAGGCAGATGTGAATTCCCTTAAAAGGGACATCGACCCTGCCGCTCAAACGCACCTTCCATGTTGGGGTCGGCTCGCAGGTAGTAGCCGTAGCCATTGAAGGCCTTTGTCATGTCTGCGATACGCGGCTTATGAGGGAGGAGTTTAAGGGTGGCCAGCCCCGCCCCCAGTTTCAGGTTCCTGTTCCTGTAGTAGCTGTCCGTCTCTTCGTCAGCCAGTAGAAACATGATGCTGGCGTCAGAGGCCCTCACCTGCCACAGACCGCATCACAGGTGAGCAGCAGAGCCCCACAGGTGAGCAGCAGAGCCCCACAGGTGAGCAGCGAAGCCCCACAGGAGCAGTGGAAAGCACCGCAAAGGTAATGCTGGAAGAGGGAGGGGTCATGGACCCTATAATGGATGGAGCAACTATGTACTGTCAGTTCAGCTTGGTCTCCTTATAGGGCTCATGATAGGGTTAATTAATTATAGGGATCATTATAGGGTTAATTAATTATAGGGATCATTATAAGGATCATTATAGGGATCATTATGGGGTTAATTAATTATAGGGCTCCTTATAGGGCTCTTTAGAGATCATTATATGGTTAATTAATTATAGGGATCATTATAGGATTAATTAATTATAGGGCTTTTTATAGAAATCATTATAGGGTTATTAATTATAGGGCTCCTCATAGGGATCATTATAGGGTTAATTAATTATAGGGCTCCTTATAGGGGTCATTATAGGGTTAATTAATTATAGGGCTCTTTATAGATTTTACTTTATGAAAAAGAATAACCATAAAGAAACAAATGCATTTTTCTTTAAAGATGGAATCATAAGATCAATTAGATTGTTTCAAATCAGTGACGTCACTGATGGACATGCCCGAGGCCCACCTATTCTAGGGTACACGATCCCTCATTCTCATCACCATTGAAAGGTTTGTTTAAAGGTTCTGATTGAACCGTTTGTGACAGTGAATGAACACCAGTATGTTTCAGCTGTGCTCTGAAATAAGGGCTTTGCATAAAGGCACGACGCTGCTCAAATCCAGAAGAATTGTGCTGCTGAATTTTAATCTCAGTAGAGATTAGTTTAAAGGGCAGACTCTTAATCCATGCTCTCATGGTACACCATGTGATTTTGTGAGACGTGATGTGTGTGTAACCTTCTCCACAATCTGCTCGTGGCTGGCGAGGTCCACGTTTTCACCGTTAACTTCCACAAGGCGGTCTTTGGCCTTAACCCCTGCCTTCTCTGCCACACCTCCAGGGGTAACATCAGTCATGAAAATCCCCTTTGCACCTTGCACCAGACAGACAGACAGACAAGGCATATTGCAACAACATGAAGAACAAATGTAATAATAATAATCATCATAATCATCATCATCAATACATACATATAAAAATGTCACTCAAGTTATAATTAAATAAAGAACTCTTTTGGGTCGACTGTCACCAAAACTACAGGGCTTAATTCATGGAAGTTAATTAAAGGTAAATTAATTCTTCAAGAAGTATTTTTTAAAACATACAGTTAGTGGGTGGAACAGCTTGTCAGGTATAGTAGTAAAGGCAGATATGCTTGGAGGATACAAGTCCAAGCTTGAGAAAGTACTGGACAATCCTTAAATGTTGACCCAAGATGGACTAGGACTTGGCTGGGACTTGGATGGGAATATTTATTCTTAAGCAGGGTCTCCGAAACAGGTCTTTTTAGGTCAGAAGAACAAGCTTCGCCCTCACCTTGAGTGGACTTCAGCGAAAAGCCGAACCCGCTCCGGGCCTTCAGCAGGAAGCAGAGTTTGGGTTTGGGCGTTGACCCAGCTACCCCGTTCATGACAGGCAGAGACTGGGTGGGACGAGGCTGGGGGTTGGACAGGTCAACCCCGTCCGCCTTGGCCTGTTTGTAGGAAGCCTCGTCCAGGATATGAAACGTGACTGTGTTTGCACTGCTCCTCACCATATCCACCACCTGTAACAGGAAACAAACAGGAAGCTAAGGGGGCTACTTCCTCCTGAACCATGTATGCAAGAAGCTAATTAGGTTACTTCCAATAGAACCATATAAGAAGCTAAAAGGCTACTTCCTCTAAAACCATGTATACAGGAAGCGAAGAGGGTTACTTCCTCTAGAACCATGTATACAGGAAGCGAAGAGGGTTACTTCTTCCTGAACCATGTATTCAAAAAGTTAAGAGGGCTACTTCCTCAAGAACCATGTATACAGGAAGCTAAAGGGGCTACTTCCTCCTGAACCATGTATACAGAAAGTTAAGAGGGCTACATTCTCTAGAACCATGTATACAGGAAGCGAAGAGGGTTACTTCCTCTAGAACCATATAAGAAGCTAAAAGATTACTTCCTCTAGAACTATGTATACAGGAAGCTTATAGGGCTACTTTCACTAGAACCATGTATACAGGAAGCAAAGAGGAGTCTCTGTGGCAATGAGGTAATCTCAGAATTTGTCGCAGACCGAACGCTGGGCGGAGTTTACCTGTGAGTGGCCCATCTGATCCACAATCGTCCCATTGACTCTCAGTATGCGGTCCCCATCCTTCATGCCTGCCAAACCGGCTGGTCCGCCCAGCTCCAGATTTCGGATCAGATGACCCTCCTCGCCCTGCTCCTCACGCAGGAAGAAGCCAAAGCTCCGCCCCTCCCGCTTGCTCAGGTTAATCACTCTGGGTATGGGTGCAGCCATCTCTGTCACATCACCAAAAAAATAAAATAAATGCATTGCAATACTTTCTCTCCTTTGGCTCACTCATGCTTCTTCAGAACACTGCAGTTTATCATATGTACTGCATGAACAGAAATGACAAGTGCCATTTTTCTTTCTCTGTTACAAAGTTCTGTTACTTGCTAAAGTCAAATTTTCATATTTCTCTTGAAAGAGAAAAAAAATTGCTCAAAATAGGAACACTGTATGGAACAGAACAGTGGGAAATTGCATATTTGGCACAAAAACATAATACTTGCAGAGAGACACTAATAAAGCACAGCGTGTCTTTGTCACAGAATAAAATAAAAACAACACAATATGAGCAGAGGGACACACTAATATGCTGAGTGCATATTCAGCGCTAAATAAAAAACAGGATCAGCAGAAGACTTTGTTTCTGTGTAATTGAGAGGATGAGGCCAGGCAGCGGAGGTTGTTTTATAGTGTGTGGGCGGAACAGCTAGAATGTTATGAAGCTTCAATACCAGAACTCAGCCACAGCTGTTATCGAAACAGACTGCAGTTTCAGTTCTCACAGAAATCTGTTATTATCCAAATATGTACATGATAAATAAAAAATGCTAATATTTTTTTACTTTCATTGTATTTGTGTGTTTTCCTTGAGCCTTTTTTGATTCATAAAACGTACAAATTCACAAAACAAACGGGCCAGGTGACTGGGACTTCCTGCTGTCGGTGGCTAATTCATTTAGAACCTTCCTGTCACTTTTACACCAGCTGACGAGCAATAAATGACAGAGAGCAGCACTTTCCTAAAAAGCACGAGAAAAGCCAGAGCTGATATCGACCACGTCTGTTGCTATTTGCATTCAGTCTTATCAGAAAGATCAATCATTCTAACTACCTTAACAATACCAGATTTGTCTGGCTTTCGTAACACATCTCTGAGATTTACTCAGATATAAATAGACATCTACATTTATCTATATTGCTCAGATATAGTGTTGTTATTATTGTTGTACTGCTACTACTACAACTACTACTATTATTATTACACCAGCGCACGTAGCGCAAGCAGGGGGTATTGTTTTCACTCCCGTCTCTGTGTCCCTATCATCCATAACTCAAACAATTCTACTCCGATTGTGATTAAACTTTGTGGAAATGTTGACAGTTGGGCAACCTGGGCAAGCGGAATCTTCCCCCCGATCGGTCAATGCCCGACGTCACAGTGCAAGATCAAACTTTTAGCCCCATGCATATTATGTTATGTGTAGATTAGCCCACGCGCGGATGTAGCATCTCTCTGAGTGTAGTTGTTGTTGTTGTAGTAGTAGCTGTAGTAGCTGTAGTAGTAGTAGTAGCAGTTGTAGTCGTAGTAGCAGCAGTAGTAGTAGTACTAGTAGTAGCTGTAGTAGTAGTAGTACTAGTAGTAGTAGCTGTAGTAGTTGTAGTAGTTCTAGTAGTAGCTGTAGTAGTAGTAGTACTAGTAGTAGCTGTAGTAGTAGTTCTAGTAGTAGCTGTAGTAGTAGTAGTAGTACTAATAGTAGCTGTTGTAGTAGTAGTACTAGTAGCTGTAGTAGTAGTACTAGTAGTAGTTGTAGTAGTTCTAGTAGTAGCTGTAGTAGTCGTAGTAGTTCTAGTAGTAGCTGTAGCAGTTGTAGTAGTAGTAGTAGTACTAATAGTAGCTGTAGTAGTTGTAGTAGTACTAGTATTAGATGTGTTTTTACAGTAGTGCGCGACACAGCATAGCTGCCACATTGCTGCGTACAGAAGGTGCTGGAAACAGAGCAAATGGGTTACTCCCCCAGAGCGGCGTACTACTAACTACTAACTACCACGACTACATATTTCTGCTGATTGTATATGTGTGTGTCATTACGTGTCATGGACACCCTGATTGTGAGTTTACTCCGTGACCAACATGACCATGTCATTTCACTCAGGAGTTTCAAGCCCACCTTGGGGCCCCGAAAACCAGGCGCTCTGAGGGGAGTAACCCATTTGCTCTGTTTCCAGCACCTTCTGTACGCAGCAATGTGGCGGCTATGCTGTGTAGCGCACTACTGTAAAAACACATCTATGCCTGCACAACACTGACTCTAATGTATCTAGTAGAATATAAATATCATATAAATTACAGAGATAATAATATTACAGAGGCTGTATCAAGGCTTATTCAAGTTATTTTCACCTTAATGTTTAATAAATGTAATTTATGTGAAAAATCCTTCTCTGAGGACTCCTTGTGACTCAGCATGAATGGCCCCCAGACTGCAGTGTGGAATCTCTTTTTTTTTTAAATCACACTGTTTATGTACTAAGCAGTACATACTAATACTAATACTAAGTGTCTTGGATTTCACTGAATGTCCCTTGTAGTCTAGGTTTCAGCGTGGTGGAATACAATGGACAAAAATAATTGCCAGGTCTTAGGGGGATGAAGCATGTTAATTTTACTAAAAGAAATCCAAAACCAAGTTCAGCTTTCCTCAGTGGAATAGAACCAGTATCCTGCTTATAAAACAAACACTGAAACTGTGTTCTGGTTTAGGGTCCAGTTCCTGACCTACAGTTCCACACTGCCATTGGCATATGGTCCTAGGTTTTTGTGTGTATTACTCTGAGGTTTTGGTAACACAGTTTTGGTGAGCTGGGGCAATAGAGAAAACATTCCTCACCTTTTTAGTTGCGTCTACTCAACACGATTTTGTAAAATCTTTGTCAAATCTTGGACCAAAATTACTTGTCCCAGCAGAGGAATTCTCAGTATGTTGCCATGGTAATTATGCAGGCCTTGGTTTCATCGAATTACCATGCTAATCTTTTTATGAGGAAAAAATGACTTACTGCTATCGGTGTGAAGTGGGAACAATGCATTTTACCACCCTCACCAGAGAAGAAAAAGGAGAAAAAACCCAATTATTTCATACATTCATAGCAGAGTAAAAGTCAATGTTTTTCATTAGGGGAAAAATGAAAGTGCTTACAATTGGAACTATCCTCATGATCTACGTACGTGATCCATGTACACTGCACTCTCGGGATTGTTAATAGTTAACATTCCAGCCAGCAAAAAACGATTTTTCCAACGGACACACTGTGAGGAACGCCTGCCCTTTGTCCCAATAAACAGTATGTACGCCACAGGCTGTAGCATTGTGCTAATACGAACGCCACAGGCTGTAGCATTGTGCTAATACGAACGTCACAGGATATAGTACTGCGCTAATACGAACGCCACAGGATGTAGGATTGCACTAATACGAACTCCACAGGAGAGCATAATAGCGTCAACAGGAACTACAATTCCATACAGTCCACAGGTGGCTCCTCCTCCACGTTGCAAGTGACGTAGGACGTCCCGGTTGTGATTTCCCCATTGTAGTGCAATGCGGCGGAAACGCGCACCTGGCAATAAAGGTCAGAAAAAGGGCAACGCGGCCGCCTCTTCTCCTCAGTTTTTCCCAGTGGTGTTGTTCGCTCAAGTCGCCAGGGCCTTCACTGTCTCGTCTCCCCGCCCCTTGCGGCCTGCACGCCCGGGGAAGAGCCCTCACTCCACAAGGAAGCATGAGTGAGGCGGGCTCGTCTACCCCCGGCTATCGGCCACGGAGGACTGGAGTCCAGACGCAAGGAGGCATCGCGAGCACTCTGTGGTCAAGAAGAACCACTAAGCGGACCACGCACCCACCGATCCTGCAGTTCAGCACCGCCGGTGAGTCCCCAAAGAGGCAAGCGGTCTGCAGTAGGATCACGCTGCATAGTTCAGGAGAAATAATGCGAGCGGTTCCATTATCTACCTTGACGGCGAAGGAAACCAATTCCAGGGACCCAAGATCAGGTGGCCAGTTTACCCTAATACAAACTCCACAGGATGTAGCACTGCCCTAATACAAACTCCACAGGATGTAGCACTGCCCTAATACAAACTCCACAGGATGTAGCACTGCCCTAATACAAACTCCACAGGATGTAGCACTGCCCTAATACAAACCCCACAGAATGTAGCACTGCCCTAATACAAACTCCACAGGATGTAGCACTGCCCTAATACAAACTCCACAGGATGTAGCACTGCCCTAATACAAACTCCACAGGATGTAGCACTGCCCTAATACAAACTCCACAGGATGTAGCACTGCCCTAATACAAACTCCACAGGATGTAGCACTGCCCTAATACAAACTCCACAGGATGTAGCACTGCCCTAATACAAACTCCACAGGATGTAGGATCAGTCACCTCGCAAGGCGTTACCATTGACTGGCCCATTTTGGCAGATAGCGGCCATTAGGCCCAGAGGTGGAAAGTCCACAGGATTCAGCAAATACAAAGTCCTCCACAGGATGCACTGCCCTAATACAAACCCCACAGGATGTAGCACTGCCCTAATACAAACTCCACAGGATGTAGCACTGCCCTAATACAAACTCCACAGGATGTAGCACTGAACTCCACAGGATGTAGCACTAATTAGTGAAATCAGCTTACTTTCTGGTTAGGTCTAAATGTGTTTCCCACAGGGCTAATCTTTGGGAAGGGGTTTCAGGTTAAAGCACAACTGAAGTTTGGTATAACTTTGGGTTGCGTAGTTACCTGGCCATGATATGAGTCCAAATGGTGGTGAAATATGTTCGTTAGTTGCTCTGTGCTCCCCTGGGGTGATAATCCAGAATAGGGTATTCGCCACTCGCCATTCACTTCTATGGGGAAGCGAAAACAATCTCAAAATGACACTTCTAGCACGTATACGAACGCGAACAAAATGGATTCCGTAAATACAAACAATAACCAGTCCTTATACGTATTTTACATTTATTTTATTAAATGCCGCTTTCCTGGCTTTTTAGTATTTTATTTGGAACGTAAATCCGGTAGGTAATTCTTGCTCCAGAAACAGCGTTAACGCACCGATGCATTGGTATGGTAAACAAATCGACATGCCAACATTTTGGTAGTCTTTTCTGGTAGCTTGCTAACAACATTGAAGAAAATAGTACTTTTATAAATAATTTTAATTACACAAAAAAAAAAAACGTACGAGGACTGGTTATTGTTTGTATTGAGAGAATCTGCTTCGTTCATGTTCGTATACGTACTAGACGTGTCATTTTGAGACCGTTTTAGCTGCCCTATAGAAGTGAATGGAGAGCGACAAATACCATGTTCTGGATTATCACCCCAGAGGAGCACAGAGCCACTAATGAACATATTTTGCCACCATTTGGACTCATGTCATGACCAGATAACTACACTACCCAAAGTTCTACCAAAGTTCAGCTGTGCTTTAAGAATGCCAGATCTACTTGCCACTGTTATTCTGGTGGTTAGACTGATGGGAACTGCAGTCCTAGATAGAACCAGAATGACAATGTGATCTGAGACGTGTTAAAAACATCTGCAGCTCCACACACCTGCTTTGTCCTGTTCCTCGGTTTCCATGGCAGTCTATATTCTATAACTGCTCCGGATGTGTGTAATTAACACCCACCACCAGCCAAACGCTGGTAAAATTTTCTATTCTAGCACACTCCTAAAAAGGTACAAATGCTTGTCACTGCGACGGTACCCTATATGTACCCCTAGCAAGCAATACATAATTAATGTGTACCTTTTTTTGCTTGAAAAGGTACTTATTAGTACCCAAATAGAACATTGTTGTGCTTTCAGTTGACATTTGGGAAATATATTTCTTAAAAAAGAAAAATGCACCTCCACTGTGCGTTTATTTCTGAGTGTGCAGCCACTTGGGCAGGTAGCCAATCAGGCTGTGTTATATTGTAAACGGTACTGTGGCTGGTAAAATGTTGAAAATGGCTGGTGATCTTTAGAATCCACAAGCCACTCTGGCCAGTGGGTGAAAAAAAATTATTTCATGCCCTGGTGGCTCTACTAATGTCTATAAATAACAAGAGAAAACGACTTCAAACAGAGGAAATAAAGCTACATATAGCTTGGACTGAACTGCATAACTCCAGCAATTTATCTCCATATAGAGTTTAATTGTGTGAACCACACACTTGGCTCCATGCAACAGCGGCCCATTACAAAAACACCAAGTAGGGACTCTATAACGGTTAATCACTTCACCCATATATTACAGAGCTATATCTGTGAGAACCACACTGCTGGTGTGTAAGTCCTTAGTCACTGAGTCAAATAAAAGGTGGCAAAGGAGAAATCCCCACTGCCGTGTCATTCATTGTAAATTGTCCGTTGATAAATCCCCGTGCCCATGCTATGCCTACGGAGCAATGCATCAAAGACAAACACTCACCTGCTGTTGCCCGGGCGGATGAGGTCGTAAGGACGTTTCTCCTTGCAGCCTGCTGTTATCTTCCCTTCCTCAGAGACAATGGTAGACCAAAGGTTGACTTAACAGCTGAGTTATTTAACCGAGTCCCATGGTGCGGGCGTCGGCTGGACCAAGCAGCCACGCTCCTCTCCTCGGGGGGCAGAGGGCAGGGTTCATCATCACTGTGGGGGGGGGGGGGGCATGGGGGAGAATTTTGTTACTGCGCCGTCTATCGCAATAAAGACCAACAAATGTCATATCTTTACTGCTCTGTAATTCTGCCCATTTTTTAAATCATGACGTAAAGATGGGTGTACGAGCCTGCCCTTCAGCTCAGAAACAAACCTTTGTTCACTTTCCTTCACCATGAGACTAATCCACTTTAGCCAGACTTTCCCCATTTTGTTCTTATCATACTTGCCGTAGTGCGGCAGAAGTGGCTGAATTATTGAAAAATCTAATATCTCTCTCACACACACACACACACACACACACCTAAAGATGTTTATGAAGACCTACACTCTTCACGCTCCCGAAATTAATATATGAAAAATAACCGACGTTTTGAATACCCTAACAAGGCACTGCGTGCCGACACGTTGGCTCTTATTCTTAGACCACATTAGAATGGCACTCAGAGAGATGCTACACCCGCGCGTGTGCTACCTCGACCCTGAACGTAATATGCATGGGGCTAAAACTGTGATATTGCACTGTGAAGTCGGGAGTTGACCGATTGGGAAATAAATTGTAGATTCAGGTCATTGCCCAACTGTCAACATCACAATCGGAGTAGAATTGTGGATGATAGACACACACACACATACAGACACACACACACACAGACAGAAGCAACAATAACCCCCTGCTTGCGCTACGTGCGCACAGGTGTAATACATTACGGGAACATAAAAAGCGTGCGACTTTCTTGTTGTTTTCTCCAGCTTGTCTGCACCTCATTAAAGTTTTTTTGGTGTGCATCTCCAGCAGCCCTTACATTTTATTACATAAGACCTGACACACATTAACAGAGTGTTTGAAACAATAACCCTGGATCTTATTGTATCATTCTCCGTTCACAAAGATGTTCTGAACGTGAAGACACAAGCATCCCCATGGGCTTTATAAACACTGAAAACACAAGCATCCCCCATGGGCTTTATAAACACTGAAAACACAAGCATCCCCATGAGCTTTATAAACACTGAAAACACAAGCATCCCCATGGGCTTTATAAACACTGAAAACACAAGCATCCCCATGGGCTTTATAAACACTGAAAACACAAGCATCCCCATGGGCTTTATAAACACTGAAAACACAAGCATCCCCATGGGCTTTATAAACACTGAAAACACAAGCATCCCCCATGGGCTTTATAAACACTGAAAACACAAGCATCCCCCATGGGCTTTATAAACACTGAAAACACAAGCATCCCCCATGGGCTTTATAAACACTGAAAACACAAGCATCCCCATGGGCTTTATAAACACTGAAAACACAAGCATCCCGATGGACTTTATAAACACTGAAGACTCAAGCATCCCGATGGGCTTTATAAACACTGAAAACTCAAGCATCCCGATGGGCTTTATAAACACTGAAGCCTCAAGCATCCCGATGGGCTTTATAAACACTGAAGACTCAAGCATCCCGATGGGCTTTATAAACACTGAAGCCTCAAGCATCCCAATGGGCTTTATAAACACTGAAGACTCAAGCATCCCGATGGGCTTTATAAACACTGAAGACTCAAGCATCCCAATGGGCTTTATAAACACTGAAGCCTCAAGCATCCCGATGGGCTTTATAAACACTGAAGACTCAAGCATCCCGATGGGCTTTATAAACACTGAAGACTCAAGCATCCCGATGGGCTTTATAAACACTGAAGACACAAACATCCCCATGGGCTTTATAAACACTGAAAACACAAGCATCCCCCATGGGCTTTATAAACACTGAAAACACAAGCATCCCCCATGGGCTTTATAAACACTGAAAACACAAGCATCCCGATGGGCTTTATAAACACTGAAGACTCAAGCATCCCGATGGGCTTTATAAACACTGAAAACACAAGCATCCCGATGGGCTTTATAAACACTGAAGACTCAAGCATCCCGATGGGCTTTATAAACACTGAAGACTCAAGCATCCCGATGGGCTTTATAAACACTGAAGACACAAACATCCCCATGGGCTTTATAAACACTGAAAACACAAGCATCCCCCATGGACTTTATAAACACTGAAAACACAAGCATCCCCCATGGGCTTTATAAACACTGAAAACACAAGCATCCCGATGGGCTTTATAAACACTGAAGACTCAAGCATCCCGATGGGCTTTATAAACACTGAAAACACAAGCATCCCGATGGGCTTTATAAACACTGAAGACTCAAGCATCCCGATGGGCTTTATAAACACTGAAAACACAAGCATCCCCATGGGCTTTATAAACACTGAAGACACAAACATCCCCATGGGCTTTCTAAACACTGAAGACTCAAGCATCCCCATGGGCTTTATAAACACTGAAAACACAAGCATCCCCATAGGCTTTAGAAAAACATTGAAAACACAAGCATCCCCCATGGGCTTTATAAACACTGAAAACACAAGCATCCCCCATGGGCTTTATAAACACTGAAAACACAAGCATCCCCATGGGCTTTCTAAACACTGAAAACACAAGCATCCCCCATGGGCTTTATAAACACTGAAAACACAAGCATCCCCATGGGCTTTATAAACACTGAAAACACAAGCATCCCCATGGGCTTTATAAACACTGAAAACACAAGCATCCCAATGGGCTTTATAAACACTGAAAACACAAGCATCCCCATGGGCTTTATAAACACTGAAAACACAAGCATCCCAATGGGCTTTATAAACACTGAAGACTCAAGCATCCCCCATGGGCTTTATAAACACTGAAGACTCAAGCATCCCCCATGGGCTTTATAAACACTGAAGACTCAAGCATCCCGATGGGCTTTATAAACACTGATTGGTGTTTACACTGATAATACACTGATAATGCGTAATGTTGTCACTTGTGACAGGTTGGGATTCTGCTTTTTCAGCAAGTGAGAATGATTATATGATTATGGCGAGGGTACCCAGTCTTTCATCTCTATAATGCTTTGAGGTTCAGTGTAGTTACACCCTCTTAAGGTCTGGTCTCACTGACTGCTGCCAGAAACTAGCACATACCAGCATCCCACAGGAAGAGAGGGTTTCTAACTGCTGCCAGTAACTAGCACATACCAGCATCCCACAGGAAGAGAGGGTTTCTGACTGCTGCCAGTAACTAGCACATACCAGCATCCCGCAGGAAGAGAGGGTTTCTGACTGCTGCCAGTAACTAGCACATACCAGCATCCCACAGGAAGAGAGGGTTTCTGACTGCTTGTTTGTCCTTGAAAGCGTTCTTCCACATTTATAACTTTAATTTTCTTTTATATTTCTATATTTTATTTTTATCCTGCAAAACAACCCAACATACCTTTGCTGCAATGCTGTCAGCTTTGCAACTACAACTTCGCTCAATCCTCCAACATTTTTGGAATTCGTCACTTCGTACAAATATCTCGGACTTTGGCTAGATTCTTGCCTTACATTTCAAACTCACATAAACACTGTACAAGACAAAGTTACGGCTTGCATCAAAGCGTCATTCACCCACACTGCTAAACTAACTGGTCAAGATGTCCATACTTCCCATGTTTGATTACTGTGACATTGTTTACTGGACTGCCTCTAAAACTTTGTTAAGAAAACTCGATGTGCTATATCACTCTGCTATTCACTTCCTCACCAATGCCCCTTTCATTCCACACCACTCCACCTTATACTCCCTTGTTGACTGGCCATCTCTTCACACCAGAAGACTCATTCACTGGCACTTGTTCATCTATAATCTCCTGCATGAATCCCATAACTCCTATAACATTAGATCCACCAATTATATCACATTATCCGTCCCCAAAACCTCAACGCCCTTGGGTCATAACTCATTCCACTTCTCTGCTTCCCATGACTGGAATACCCTACAATCAATTCTCAAACTTCACAATCTTAACACACCTATAAATTCATTTATAAGAGTTTTAAGGAACACGTTTTCTGACCTTTGCACCTGCTAGCCCTCCCATCCTCTTGTGACCATTGTTATATACCATGTTTTATGTGTACTGTTATATACCATGTTTTATGTGTACTGTTATATACCATGTTTTATGCGTATTGATGTTATATGTTTTTATTTTGACATGTTTTATATTCAACTATGCTGTTTTATGCAAATCATTTTTAGAGTACTTTGTGTATGATTGTATGTTCACTTGTATGTTGACACATGCCTTCTTGGCCAGGTCAGAGTTGTAAATGAGAATTTGTTCTCAATCACTTTTACCTGGTTAAAAAAAATAAAAATAAAAATAAAATTTACCACAATGTTCCCCTTGCTGGAAATCCATCAGCCAAAACACTGAACTGTACGCAAGCAAACCCTGCTAACCTGGCCACTTCCAAAAGTCTTCATTTTCCAATGTGCATTGTGCATTACACTACACACAGTGTAAAACAAAGCTTCTTAACATGTATGTGTACATATATGTAGTCAGCACCTATGACTAGTCATGTAAACCCGGGCATTTAATACATCAGACTGTCCTCTGTCACAAAAGGGAAATCCCAGTGCCATTGACCCCAGTCTATGTATTACTGGCACTCACATCTGTTCCGTGTAAAGCCATGTTCATTACACACAGTGCTGTTTCTCATTTTACCATCCCATTGAGAGAGAGAGAACGTGTAGGCATATGTTAGTGTGTAATATGTTCAGCAGACATCATTGTGGTTCAGGAGTACATGTTTATAGTGTCTTCCCTGGTGCATTGCGCTTAAGCCACGCCCCTTTGCTGTACATAAGTTCAGATACATTCTATCCGCCAATGGGTCTGAAGAGGTTGCAGACAATACAAAAAGCTGTTATGTCACCACCTTGTGGCCACATTGGGCCACTACAAGCCTGCCGCTGTGTTTCATTACTTTTCTTTTTAAAATGAACTGTGTGGATTTTACAGGCGATTTTCAAAATCGTGATCAAAGAATAATGGGAGTATTATCAGTTGGGTGCCAATACTTACATGATGCTTGGACCCTAAATGATCGAACTAACTTACAGAAAAGCTAAAATCACACAACTCGAGACAGAAGTATCCAGAACGTGTGTGCAACAGCGCCATCTGTAGGCTTTTTACAGTACAGACCCATGAATAACATCAGCGCGAGAGAGAGCGCGAGCATTTCACATTTGTTCCTTTCGGAGACGTTTTTATCCAGAGCGAGCTATGATGAAAGATAACATAAGTGCATCCTGCTGACATGCATGAGCAAGAGCAACAGTGCCAGTGATCTATCCATATCTACTGCATTTTGTGACTGTTTTAGCTGCCCTATAGAAGTGAATGGAGAGCAACAAATCCCCTATTCTGGATTATCACCCCAGGGGAGCAGATGTGAATGGGTAACTTAAAGGGTTGTTTCTTCTGACTTATTTTTCCATAGAGTTCAATAGGAAAATGAGTCAGGAGAAACCACCCTTGAAGTGATCCATCCATATCTACTGCATATCTGGCAGCAGGGTTCAATTCAATTCAATTTTATTTGTATAGCGCTTTTTACAGAGCATAACTGTAACTGTCACAAAGACGCTGTACAGGGAAACAGAAGGCCTTAGCCCCCAACCAGCAAAACGAGGTAAAAATCTCCCCGGTCGGGGAGAAAAAACTCCCCAATGGGAAGAAATCTGGGAAAGAACCTGGCTAGAGAGGGGGGTGCCCATCCTTCACTGGCTAGAGAGGGGGTGCCCATCCTTCGCTGGCTGGCTTGGTTTAAACTAAAGGTGATGAACTGGACAGTAATAGACAGTAATAAGAGATCTAATAAAACTAGCTGGTATGTAAAAATTCCAAAAAAAGGATGTAAAATGTTCAATTCAAAGAGGCAGGTGGAGCATCTGGTTGCGTCAAGTCGGGAGGATAAACAAAAGGAGGGACAGGACTGGAGCAGTCAGCAAACTCAGGGTGAGGAGGGCACGGGCCGGAGTAATCTGCAGCTCAGGGTGAGAGAGGGAAAAAAGAGGGGAGAAACCGCCCTCAACCTATTTTATTTGTGACTGTCTATAGACCTCCTGGCCCATATTCTGGCTTTATTCACAAATTTGCAGATTTCCTTTATCATTTAGCTGTAAGTCATGACATGCGGGCGCTAACCAACCATTGCTGGCTGAGCGCTCATAACTAACATTTCAAAAGAATCAAATGCATACACTAATTTTGGAATTGACTGAAAGAGATTTAAAAATAACAGCAACACCACCCCCTTTTCGACAGAGATGGGGGTTCTGGCTATATATGAACCCAGGCGGAGAGGATTCATTGAATGTAAAGTTCTCATCCGCTTTCAGCCATGTTTCAGTTAAACATAATATATCGAGAGCAATCTGAGATTAGTTCGTTCACAAGAGCTGCCTTGGAGTTAAGAGATCTTATATTTAATAAGACAATTCTCATGGTAGTATCATCACTTGAAGTAATAGGATTGCATTTTGTTTTAATCCTAATCAAACTATTGAAGCAAACTTGACGGTTTTTTGATTTTGAATGGTTTTGTATTCGGGGGACAGACACCGTTTCAATTTCTAAAGAGTGAACCCTAGTTGATGGTTTTGGGGAACAAGAAGACAAGTTGATCTTCTGTCTGGCCTTTCTCTAAATAGTCAAGGATTTTAATTTCTAAGATTAAAGGCCAGATTTTTAGAGATAAGAGCTGAATTTAATTTAATTTACACATCACAAGTAAAGTTCCCACTAATGGTGGAGAAAGAATGAGTAAACATGTCACAAACCGAACAAGAGAGGCCCAATAGGGCGAGGAAGGAGAAACCGAGTGAGGAATGGGAGAGACCGAAGGGTCAAACAAAGCCATAACTTACACTTATATTAGAAGATATACAAAATTCGGAAGCAGGATAAATTTAGGATCAACACTGCTGGTTCCGTAGAGGCCCGCTCAGCAGCAAATAACCTAACCTTAGTTTGTAGCTACTACTACTAATATATTTAGTTTTGTTTTTAAGAACAATCACAAATTTGCAGATTTGTCAGCACAATACGACAACCACCAAGCTTTTCTACAGTTCAGGAGCACAGCTCCGTCAGTCACTCACCAAACAGGAAACAGGAAACCAACAGGAAAAAACTAAATATCTGATATCTTCAGGGGGAGGCCGATGATGGTTTGGGGCTCGTTTGATACCTCAGACCCTTGATGACTTGCAGCCATTTAGCCAGCGATGGGTTCCATGCTGTTCCAGCATAATTTACAGCTTAATCTAGTACCACCCCCCAATTCCCATAGAGATCCAGTCCCATAGAGAGGTTATAGTATCGCTTCTAACTGTACCTGAAAATAAAATAGTCTTTTTATGTACCCAGTCATATTTAAGCTTTCCAGTCTTTTTTTTTTTTTTGCTCCTGTCCCAACTATTTGGGAACGTGTTGCAGGCATCAAATTCAGAATTAGTGAATATTTACAAAAATAAATAAAGTTCATAAGGTAAAACATAAAATATATTTTCTTTGTACTGTTTTCAATTAAATATGTAAAAGAGAGCACACACACACACAAATGCACGCACACACATACACACATAAATGCATGCACACACACAGACACACACAAATGCACGCACACACATACACACATACACACATACATGCATGCACACACACAGACACACACACAAATGCACGCACACACATACACACATAAATGCATGCACACACACAGACACACACACAAATGCACGCACACACATACACACATAAATGCATGCACACACACAGACACACACAAATGCACGCACACACATACACACATAAATGCATGCACACACACAAATGCACGCACACACATACACACATAAATGCATGCACACACACAGACACACACAAATGCACGCACACACATACACACATAAATGCATGCACACACACAGACACACACACAAATGCATGCACACACATACACACATAAATGCATGCACACACACAGACATACACACAAATGCACGCACACACATACACACATAAATGCATGCACACACACAGACACACACAAATGCACGCACACACATACACACATAAATGCATGCATGCACACACACAAATGCACGCACACACATACACACACAAATGCATGCACACACACAGACACACACAAATGCACGCACACACATACACACATAAATGCATGCACACACACAGACACACACAAATGCACGCACACACATACACACATAAATGCATGCACACACACAGACACACACACAAATGCACGCACACACATACACACATAAATGCATGCACACACACACACACAAATGCACGCACACACATACACACATAAATGCATGCACACACACAGACACACACACAAATGCATGCACACACACACACACACAAATGCACGCACACACATACACACATAAATGCATGCACACACACAGACACACACACAAATGCACGCACACACATACACACATAAATGCATACACACACACAGACACACACACAAATGCACGCACACACATACACACACAAATGCACGCACACACATACACACATAAATGCATGCACACACACAGACACACACAAATGCACGCACACACACACATAAATGCATGCACACACACAGACACACACACAAATGCACGCACACACATACACACATAAATGCATGCACACACACAGACACACACAAATGCACGCACACACATACACATACATGCATGCACACACACAGACACACACACAAATGCACGCACACATACACACATAAATGCATGCACACACAGACACACACACAAATGCACGCACACACATACACACATAAATGCATGCACACACACAGACACACACAAATGCACACACACACATACACACATAAATGCATGCACACACACACACACACACAAATGCACGCACACACATACACACATAAATGCATGCACACACAGACACACACACAAATGCACGCACACACATACACACATAAATGCATGCACACACACAGACACACACACAAATGCACGCACACACATACACACATAAATGCATGCACACACACAGACACACACAAATGCACGCACACACATACACACATAAATGCATGCGCACACACAGTCACACACACGAATGCACGCACACACATACACACATAAATGCATGCACACACACAGACACACACAAATGCACACACACACATACACACATAAATGCATGCACACACAGACACACACACAAATGCACGCACACACATACACACATAAATGCATGCACACACAGACACACACACAAATGCACGCACACACATACACACATAAATGCATGCACACACACAGACACACACACAAATGCATGCACACACACAGACACAAACACAAATGCATGCACACACACGTTACAGACACGTTTATGCATAAATCTAGCGCGCATATTAAACTATAAAACGCGCTATAACGATTCTAAAGTAACTACGTAAGAAAAAGAGTGCCTTGGGTTGGGAACAGGAAGTGCCTTGGGTTGGGAACAGGAAGATCACTAAAGAGGGAGATGCTCTGTGTTCTCATCGTCCATAACGGTCTGTCTTTTGTGTCATCTCATTACTGAAAAACCGGTCATATTTCCTCTCTGAAAACATTGATTCCAGTGCACCCTTTTAAAATGGCGGCACGGGCGGGCTGGCTTTAAGGTGGAAATCACCTTCGAGTGGAACAGGAAGCCGCACCACAAATATAACCACAGCACTGTGACAAGCAGGAAGTCGCATCAGGTACAACCACCGCGCTGTGACTGTTGCTGGAAGGCTGGACAGGAAGACAGGCTAACAGACAGAATTGTGTGTCACAGACAGCGTAGCGCGTCTCTTATTAAAGTTCTGAGTTTTGTTAACTAAGCCGTTCCAGATGATAGAACATTTCAGGTGAATTCCTGTCTGACCCATTGCTGTTTGATAATGAGTTGTAACCATGGCAGTGCCTTGAAAAAGGCTAGTTTCTGCCCCACGATCAAATATTTATTCCAAAGCAATTTGCCCCTGTTACGTGTGCCTGTCTCTCCCTCTGTCTGTCTTGTGTTTCCCCATCCAGAGAATTGGCCTGATTGATTAATTGGAGTCACCTGGCCCACGCCTTTAAAAGACTGGCTTGCCCAGCAATCAGGAGTTGCTATTTACTTTTGTTCCTGCTTCCGAGTGAGACGTTTTTCTTCTCCCTCACGGCCTACGACCCCGAGTGTCTTTTGGACCGTGGTTTTTCCCTATTTTCTTCATCTACTGACCTGTTTCCTTTACTACACATATCGGCATTCAAAGACGCACATACACGCATAGAAACCTGCATTCACGCATCCATACGCTCCCTATTCATTTTCCCCTTGTTAATAAATATACTTTTGTATCGCAACTCAACGTCTCTGTGCCTTTTATGTTGCGGTCATTCAGGGAGTGGCCGTAACAGCCCCCTTTTGACCAAAAATGTGACATGCCATTTACACTGCATTCACTATTCACTATTTACATTGCATTCACTATTCACTATTTACATTAATCATTTAACAGACACTTTTACCCAGGGCGACCTACAATGTATAAAAAACACAATTGCGTCCACTTGATTAATATGAGACATTTTCAACCATTTTTTGTAACTCTCAAATGAACTCCAAACACACTGATTCCCTTAAATAAACTCAGTATCTTTCCTATCATTATACTTAAACTTAAAACACATTTTCTAATGCTTTAGACTGACTTTATTCTGGCAAAGCAGAAGTCCATTTTGAGGCCGTCTGAAAGTGAAAGCGGTCATCTTAAATAGCAGAACCACAGTACAAAGGAACAGAACACACCTTCCCCCCTCAACTACAAACACATTTTATTTGTACAAAGACACCGTACATCTCATCTGGCCCCACCTGTACTGCTTGCTAAACGGGTAAGAAATGAATTATGAGGATTCATAATGTTCAAATAATGGGATGGTTTTGGCATTTAGCTGACATTTTGGCCACCTTTGGGTAATTTAACATGATTGCAAAGCCATGCCCAGCACTGGAAATATTTTACTTGCATTAACGTTTAAGTTTGAGAAGTTAAAATGAGAAGAATGATGTAAAATATCTTGGTGTTTATTAATGTGTGTTTTTGAAGCATCTTTCTTTCCTTCTAAGGGTGAGCTATGCATTCAAGCAAAGGCCTTTTCCAGTTGACGGCAAACAGCACATATTTATCAGTTATTGAGGGTAAGCAATGTTGAAAGAAGTGTACACATTATGAGACATTGGTCCTGCATGCAGAAACCTCTGTGGTTACCATGGGAATGTGATCTTAAGAGTGTCCTGTGTCTGATCCCATCTCTTTAAGTTCAAATCGGTCTTTACAATTTGTATCTCATGTTTAATCTGTGCTACAATTATGCTCAAATCCGCTCAAATGCGAGAAACAATCTTCAAATACTTTTTCTTTTAATGTAAATACTTTGCCGAAAAAGCCACCATTTCAGATGAACACAATTTTTCGAGTTTGAATCGGTTAGTTTGAATCGGTTAGCATCATCTTAACTAAACATCAAACGTCAATCAGATCTTTCATTCATTCATTTACTGAATTCCTTAGATCTGTTTTTTTGTTTTTTTTAAGTGTATTAGTTTGATTAATAACATGCATATGTTAAATTTATTCCAGTACAATTCATAGTGGAATAGTTTCTGTTTAGTCCCTGCTTATTTACATGTTAAACGCAATCACTGTGGTTCAAACATGCATTGCATCAATAAAAATATTAAATACTCTACCCAACATAAGAAAACATTAAATCAATTTCTATTTACAATCAATTTTACTTTTTGGATTGTTCTGGAGCAAGTTAAACACTAGCTTGAAATGAAATTGCAAACTCTTTTCAAAATAACTTGCATATCCGAGATGATTCTTTAGAATTATTTATTTAAGGCTGTGATCGGCACTTAACACACTTTTAATTGAATTATGGATAAATTCCCTGTATGTTTCTCTGATTGTTTTGATGGCAGAGGTTTTCCTAACTGTGTGGCCGTTTGCCCGCTACGTGCTCCTGTTCCTGTTGCTGAGCATCTTAGCAGGCACACTGATGTCAGACTGCCTTATCAGAGGTACCAGCGATTACACCTGCACCCAAATTTAACTTTTTAAACATTCCAAATCCGCACTCACGCACACACACACACGCACGCACACCCTGATGTGTAAGATATGGTGATGATATTATAGATAGGATGATATATACACACGTACGTATATACACACACACACACACACACACACACACAAACACACACGTACGTACACACACGCATGCACACATCTTGATGTGTAAGATATGGTGATGATATTAGAGATAGGATGATATATACACACGTACGTATATACACACACACACACACGCATGCACACATATTGATGTGTAAGATATGGTGATGATATTAGAGATAGGATGATAGCATTTAATTTTTGGCTACAGGAAACAGAAGCTCAGAGGAAAAGATGAACAGATCTGAGATGATAAATGTAGTAAGTTTTTCTGGTTCTATTCTGATGCGAGTTGCTTTGGCTATTCACACCACATTTTAAAATAAGCTACACAAGCACACAGATGACGGTAAAAGCCTTTGTCACCCTGTTGCGATCGTCAGTACTGCAGCTAGCTGAGGTGTGCAGCTGTGCTGAGATCCATGGCTGAGATGTGCGGCTGTGCTGAGATCCATGACTGAGGTGTGCAGCTGTGCTGAGATCCATGACTGAGGTGTGCAGCTGTGCTGAGATCCATGACTGAGGTGTGCGGCTGTGCTTGGATCCATGACTGAGGTGTGCGGCTGTGCTGAGATCCATGGCTGAGATGTGCAGCTGTGCTGAGATTCATGACTGAGGTGTGCAGCTGTGCTGAGATCCATGGCTGAGGTGTGCAGCTGTGCTGAGATCCATGGCTGAGGTGTGCAGCTGTGCTGAGATCCATGGCTGAGATGTGCAGCTGTGCTGAGATTCATGACTGAGGTGTGCGGCTGTGCTGAGATCCATGACTGAGATGTGCAGCTGTGCTTGGATCCATGGCTGAGATTTGCGGCTGTGCTGAGATCCATGGCTGAGGTGTGCAGCTGTGCTGAGATCCATGGCTGAGGTGTGCAGCTGTGCTGAGATCCATGACTGAGGTGTGCAGCTGTGCTTGGATCCAGGCTGGTTCCACTGCGTCGTGTCACGCTTCCCATTTTCCCATTTCCTTTCCAGAGCTGTGAAAACGCAGACGGCAGGAATGACCAGACATCTCACAGAAGCACAGCATTAGAAGAGCCTACTTATGAGTCAATATGAGAATTACACACAAACACATGCACACATAAATGCACACACGCGCAAACGCATGCGCACGAACATACACACACGCACACACACACACACGCACATACATACATACATACACACACACACATACATACACACACACACACACGCACACACGCACACACACGCACATACATACACACGCACACACGCACGCACACACACACACACACACACACACACAAACAAACACACACACACGTACATGCGCACGCTCGGAGATTTTCCACTGAGCAGTTCACACCTCTGTAATGTCTTTGATGTGGCCAACATTTAAAAGTGTCTTGGCTGCATACGCCAAACTTCTCTGTGTGCAACAGGTGCATAAAAATAAAGTGTCCGGCTCAACTTCCTGTTTTTAATGACTCAGAAACAATGACCATCCTCTCTCATTTGAGCAGTCTGCTTCATCTAGAGAGGAAAAGGCTTCATCTACACACCATGAAAGAAAGAGCCATTCCCCTCATTTTCAACATGTTCATAATACATGCAATAATTAGCATTCATATTTCCGTTCTGCTGGCAGAAAATCAACTCAAAGGTAAACTAGTTATGTATTCTTTCTGAAGTTTCTTTCAGGGGGTGTTATCCAAGGTGCATGTTTATAACCTCATCTGATATGATCTGATTTTAAGGTAGCTCAAGACTGGACAGTTACAGTTACACATAAAGTAGCCTATTATTATTCATCAGTTATTTATTCAGGTTGTGCCATTGAGATTAAAATTTATTTTACAAGAGAGACCTCTTCTAGAGGCAGCAGTCAATAACCAAGTACAAATTAAACTGCAATTAAAACATGTATGTATAACAAATTAATATAAAATTTAGATATAATACCTACCATTTAACTTTTAAATATTCTTTCTTTATATTTGAATTACAGTGAGAAACAAGTTGATATACAGCTCTAGTTTATATTTAAAATTTCTGGACCTGGTCTAAATCCCAACTGGATGTTTTTGATCAGATTAATAATTATCATTCAATGTCTGACTGTAATCAAACGTCTGACAAAGACAAATCAAGTTAGCACTCGGCTATTTCTTTAAGTAGGGTTTCCATCCACAAATCATTTCATAATATGAAGCATTTTTTATAAATTTTTTTGAGACAAGATACTGGATTTAACCAACATTTTACTTAAAAATTTAACATTGATGAATCCAGCTGAAGACTAGAATATCACTAGCATTTTAATATTGTCTCAGTGAGCTAGCGTCATTGTTTTAGATCATATTATATGACGTCATAATTATCTTTTATAGTTTCAGTTATTAATTTGTACTTTTAATACTGGTCTTTTACTATGTTTATGATTATGTGTTTTTACCTCAGAACCTGCATATTTTACATGATTCTATAGCCCCCCCCCATTATCCAGTTCACTGTAACTTTTTCTGAATTACATTTTTTTTATTATTTCAATTTCTTTTGCACCACCAAGGCATAGATTGGTTGTTAAGAGTGCTGTATCAAATACTTTTACAAACAATCAATCATGTTATCACAAACTTAATCACAAAATGTTATCATAACTGGTTATTCTCAAATTCATTCAGTAAGAATTGCAGGTCGCATGCTTGAATAATGTCTTCTATTATATTGTTTCAGGGGAAGAAAATGACTGTTTTCCTTCGGTCAAAGTTAAGCGAGGCACAGTGTGGATGACTTATACAATGGAAGCGCTGAGAATAAACTGTTCATTTATGCACTGTGGAATGACATTGACAGTTGGATGGTTTAAATTAGGAATGACCAGAATGACACCTGTGATGGAATCAGACCATATTAAAATCCAAATGGAACAAACAAAAGAAGAACTTGTTGGGTTCTCAGTTCTGCAATTCACAAATATATCCATGAAGGACACGGGTCTCTATCGGTGCGAAGTCCAATGGGGACAAAGTTCGGTAGTAAGCCATTCAATTAATGTCTCCGTCTTGGGTAAGGAACCAGCTCCCTGTATTATTGATGCCATGCGTGTAAAAAATCAGACTTGCATTAGCACCGGATAAGCTTTGCCTCAGATGACGCTGCTTACATCAATGTTCTTATTGTTTTTAATACCATTAAACTGTAGTCGCCATTTTGCTGTCTGTTTTTATTATTTATCTTACTATTCCATCCGCTAGATATCATACTGTGCGTGCTACAGCATCGGTTTTCTGTACTGTACTACCCAACAGTAACACACAGTGAAAATGTATTTTTAAAACGTTTAAATAAAATGCAGAAAACGGCAGTGTTATACTGTTGGTCTTTTGATCCACAGATCGAGTGGAATGCAGAACAGAAGTCTCGTTGCCTGAGAAACGTTTGTGGGATGCTCCAGTCTCCTCGTCGATAACGCTGAGCTGCACGGTCAGATACATTCACGAGCCCAGGCCTGCAGTAACATGGTGCAAACAGCAGGGGGAGTCCTGCATCCCGCTAGAAACGGGAGAGAAACACAACGTCTCGTGGCGTCAGTCTGACCCGAACACAGACGTCTGTTCACTCACCTTCCTCAACGTCTCTGTCAGATTCAGGAGAATACCTGTGCCAGGTGCATCCGAGAGAGCCCTGTAGAGCAGTCACCATTTTCAGCCGCTCTCTTCAGCTATACGTGACAAGTAGGTCCGCGTCCTGTGCTGTCCAGTACATGATATGCAATAGATAAACATGAGAAATTATTTAGTTTTCCAATTTTCTCTGCAGAAAATAAACAGGCTGTGAATGAGTGCTGTATAAAAAAGACACGACCCATGGCAACAATGAAAGAATATTATTCATTCTCTTGAATACATATCTAGTTGGACATGTTCACAGTTGACAACAACATTAGTCATTAGTCAACTATTCGACTTTGCAGTCTTCAGGCTATTAAACATGCCATTATAGAAAATTGTTTTTGCATATTAAAAACATATTTAGTGTTATACATCTGCCCATTATAGTAACATCATCAAACACATATTTCATAATAATCTCAAAATGTGTGATATTTCTAATAATAAAATACCTGCAGGAAACAAACGTCCAGATTTCTCAAAAGATTTTCAAACCATTGTCACCAGAAATGTAAGATGATTAACAAGTAATCTATATTAAGTGCTTCAATTTATTCTAATTTGGTTTTATATGACTACTTATGTACTTTTCTTAATGTAAAATTACGTTTTTGTAACATTTGTATTACAATGTGAAGAAAAACAGGTTAAGACGACCTGACAATAACTCACAGTGACTTATTTTCTTTAGGAACTGACAGTGGAGCGCTGGCCACGGCACGGGACAGTGGAGCGCTGGCCACGGCGTTGGACATTGGACGGGTCATCTTTTTCATAACTGCCACAGTGGCCATAATTCTGCTGACCGTGTGCTGGACCCTCAAGTTCACAGGTAACATGCAACGTCACAGATCACAGATATAACAGACATGTGATGACACGCCACACAACTCAGACAATAAATTCAAAATAACACACCGCAGTGAAACGTACCACACTGTACTCTCTCCACGTATTGCTGGTCTGCACTGAGGCTGAAGGAACATTTGGTGGTGGACGGCAAAGTTTTATTACATTCAGTTATATACAGTACAGTCAAGCCGGAAAGTCTGCCCACCCCTTTCACCATCTCCACGTTTTATTACATTACAGACATATTCTACAATAGATTGAGTTCATTTTTTTTGTCTCAAAATTCTACACAAAATAGCCCATAATGACAAAGTGAAAACATGTTTTTAGAAATTTTTGCAAATGTATAAAAAATCGAAAAATGAAATCTCTCATTTACATAAGTATTCATACCCTTTGCATTAACATATTTTTAAAGTATCATATTTAATATTTGGTCGCATATCCTTTGCATGCTGTTACTTCCTGGTCTGTGACCAAGCAACATCAAAAGACTCTCGATATCTTATTTCCAGGTACTGTTACAAGCGATACTATAACCTCTCTGCATTTGAACTGATCTCTATGGGAATTGGGGGGTGAGACTAGATTCAGCTGTAAATTACACTGGTACAGTATGGAACACATGGCTGGCTAAATGGCTGTACGTCATCAAGGGTCTAAGGTATCAAACGAGCCCCAAACCATCACTCTGCGGCCAGATATGGAGTAGATGTGGATGGATCCCTTTACGGGTTGTTTCTCCTGACTTTTCCCCCCATAGAGTTCTATAGGAAAAAGAGTCAGGAGAAATAACCCTTGTAGTGATCCATCCACATCTACTCCATATCTGGCAACAGAGTGATGGTTTGGGGCTCGTTCGATTGCTCAGACCCTTGATGACTTACAGCCATTTAGCCAGCCATGTGTTCCATACTGTACCAGTGTAATTTACAGCTGAATCTAGTCTCACCCCCAATTCCCATAGAGATCCATTCAAATGCAGAGCTTATAGTATCGCTTGTAACAGTACCTGGAAATAAGATATCGAGAGTCTTTTGATGTTGATGGGTCACAGACTTCAGGAAGTAACAGCATGCAAAGAATATGCGACCAAATATAAAATATGATACTTTAAAAATATGTTAAAGCAGAAGGTATGAATACTTATGTAAATGAAAGATTTCAGTTTTCAATTTTTAATACATTTGCAAAAATTTCTAAAAACATATTTTCACTTTGTCATGATGGGCTATTTTGTGTAGAAATTTTAGACAAAAAATGAACTCAATCTATTGTAGAATATGTCTGTTATGTAATAAAACATAGAGAAGGTGAAAGGGGTATTCAGACTTTCCGGCTTGACTGTATATTCCGGTAAATTCAAATGTTGTAGTAACCAAGAACATGTTCAGGTGTACTCTGGTGTAAAATGACTCCTCCCCTTACACACATCCCCCCACCCCCCAGAAAAACTTCCCCCCAGGGGAATACCCCTCCTCTCTCAGACCTCCCCTCTGGAACCCCCCCACCACCACGCAGAGTGTCAGCAGTCTGAGATGGAGAAGGCGGCTGAAGACGCCCGAGTAGATAGCAGCTCTCTGGACTATGAAGACTTTGTCTGACGGCCGTCACTCAGCAAACTAATAGCTCTCACACAAAATGTCCTTTTTTCTCTTTTGCATAAAAATTAAGTTGTTAAAGTTTTTATGGGCCATGCCCTTTTTTCAACTGGGATAATTTAATTGGCTATGTCTGTACATTATTATTTTTGACAGTAAGTGTCAGGCATATAAGATGAATCTCATCTACATACATCCAATAAATCAGCATTGGTCTCTTTGTGTTGCAGAATCTGTATTTTAAACCTAACCTATGATGTCATACTCATGTTCTTTTTTGGATGAGTCATAGTGTTTTATCAGTACTGTGGTCACTGTCTGAGACTCAGAATGAGTCATAGTGTTTTATCAGTACTGTGGTCACTGTCTGAGACTCAGAATGAGTCATAGTGTTTTATCAGTACTGTGGTCACTGTCTGAGACTCAGAATGAGTCATAGTGTTTTATCAGTAATGTGGACACTGTCTGAGACTCAGAAGTCATCACATAGGTCATGAACCTATTCTGTCATTTCAAAGTGAATTTTCCTATTCTGATGGTAAAGTGAGGGCTCATCAATCAATCCCATAATCTCATAACATTTGCTGTTACTGACCCAACTCCCAACCAATGAAAAGACTGCCTGCTTCAGAGCAGCGTGTCACATGACACAGCACACAACACCTCCACCTATTTAGGGGTTCACAAATCCTTTTTCTCACCAGCGTTGACAGGACACCCAAGTGTAGACCAGAATTTAAAGTGCCTTTTGAACACACACCTGCTGTGATATTATGCACCACAGTGAGTCTCTACCACAGTGAGTCTGTATCACGATGCAGGGACAGTGAGTCTCTACCAGTGAGTCTGTATCACACTACTGGGACAGTGAGTCTCTACCACAGTGAGTCTATATCACACTGCAGGGACAGTGAGTCTTTACCACAGTGAGTCTATATCACACTGCAGGAACAGTGAGTCTGTACCACACTTCAGGAACAGTGAGTCTCAACCACAGTGAGTCTGTACCACACTTCAGGAACAGTGAGTCTCTACCGCAGTGAGTCTATATCACACTGCAGGAACAGTGAGTCTCAACCACAGTGAGTCTGTACCACACTTCAGGAACAGGGAGTCTTTACCACAGTGAGTCTATATCACAATGCAAAAATAGTGAGTCTCAACCACAGTGAGTCTATATCACAATGCAGAGACAGTGAGTCTCTACCACAGTGAGTCTATATCACAATGCAGGAACAGTGAGTCTCTACCACAGTGAGTCTATATCACAATGCAAAAATAGTGAGTCTCAACCACAGTGAGTATGTATCACGATGCAGAGACAGTGAGTCTCTACCACAGTGAGTCTATATCACACTGCAGGGACAGTGAGTCTCTACCACAGTGAGTCTGTATCACGAAGCAGAGACAGTGAGTCTCTACCACAGTGAGTCTATATCACAATGCAGGAACAGTGAGTCTCTACCACAGTGAGTCTATATCACAATGCAAAAATAGTGAGTCTCAACCACAGTGAGTATGTATCACGATGCAGAGACAGTGAGTCTCTACCACAGTGAGTCTATATCACACTGCAGGGACAGTGAGTCTCTACCACAGTGAGTCTGTATCACGAAGCAGAGACAGTGAGTCTCTACCACAGTGAGTCTATATCACAATGCAGGAACAATAAGTCGCTATCACAGGGAGTCTCTACCACTGTTCTGGCTTTTGAATCTGTTCTGGCTTTTACGCTTCATAGCTGATCTGGGGTCAGTATCCATGTGCTCCAGGACTGAGTTGAGAGGCCTGACAGAAGCAAAGATGCAGTTCTCAGGTCAGTGCTACAGAAGGACTAAAGACCAGCCAACACAGAGAAATAACAGATTACATCTGAGGCTAGACTGCCTCCCCGGTGCACTCAATCGACCGACAGCTGGACGCTTCAGGATTCCTGGAGCAGGTGAAACAGACCAATAACCCCCCCCCCCCCAAATTGTATCCTCCATTATGTTTCCTCTGCCTGCAGTTTCCTGAATGCAGCTTTATCGGGAAGGCAATGTGGCAATGCACCATTTAACTGTGGAAGCTTTCAACCCAGTGAGGATATTTATCGTATATTGTAATTGTTATTTAGTTTATCTCATGTTTTGGTTGTGGCGGGAGTAATGTACGAGCTGTCTTATCCCTGTTATTCATGGATCATTTCATAGCATCAATGTATAATGAGGCATTTTTATCAAATCAATAACCTTTATTTAAACTCGAAGGACACTGAGGTTGCCCTCATTTACAGTGATGTCGAGTAAGAGATAAAATAACACAAGATAAAAATGACAACATAAAGGCACAACATAAAATGATAAAATAAATAAAAGATTTTAAAAAATAAAAAGATAAAAAGATTAAAAGATAAGAACAAGAACAGAAAATTCAGCTAAAAACAATTACATTGTGAGGTGCAAAATTCAGCAATCATTGTTTTAAAATGTCCAACAGACGGAAGACTGTCCATTTTTAAAGTGCTTTGCAGGGCATTCCATGAGTGGGGAGCACTAACAGAGAAGGCAGTCATACCTAGTTTAGAACAAGCCCGGGGAACATTGAGCATGAGCACCTCACTGGAACGGGTATGATATGAACCAGTGTTCCTTTTTAGGAGAGAAGTAATATAAGGTGGTTGCATACCGATGAGAGCTTTAAAAATAAATAAAAACCAATGTCTATCACGCCTCATTAAAAGAGAGGGCCAACCAACCTTTTCATACAGGGAGCAATGATGTATATTATAGCTATCACCTGTAATGAATCTAAGAGCTGAATGGTATACAGAATTTAAAGATCTAAGAGTAGAAACAGAGGCATGTCTATAGACTACATCTCCATAGTCCAGAACTGATAAAAATACTGCTTCAATAATCCTCTTCCTGCATACCATAGGAAAACTGGTTCTATTCCTGTATAAGAAGCCAATTTTCTGTCGTAGCTTGCTTATAAGTTTGTCAATATGGCATTTAAACGTAAATTTTTCATCAAGCCAGATGCCAAGATATTTATAGACTGAAACTCTCTCAATAATAGAACCATTTGCAGCAGTTATATGCAGACTATTGTGGTCAAAATCTCTAGCCCTAGAGAACAACATAAATTTTGTTTTGTTCTCGTTAAGAACTAATTTAAGAGAAGCGAGAGCATCTTGAATGGTATTGAAAGAATGTTGCAATTTTTCAATAGCTAATTCCATAAATATACCATCATCTTCTTTTGCCTCACAGAAATATTTCTTCGGTTTTTAATATGAACTTAATTAAATTTCTGACATGTTGCGTGTTTTATGTTATTGACAAATTGAAATACAAACCCCAATTCCAAAAAAGTTGGGACAGTATGTAAAATGGCTAAATGGCTGTAAGTCATTAAGGGTCTGAGGTATCAAATGATCACTTGATTTTTTTTCAACAGGTTGTTTCTCCTGACTTATTTTTTCCATAGAGTTCAAAAGAAAAATGAGTCAGGAGAAACCACCCTTAAAGTGACCCATCCATATCTACTGCATATCTGACAGAAAAGTGATGGTTTGAGGCTCGTTTGATACCTCAGACCCTTGATGACTTGCAGCCATTTAGCCAATCATGGGTTCCATACTATTCCAGTTTAATTTACAGCTTAATCGTCCCACCCCCAAAATTCCCATAGAGATCCATTCCAATGCAGAGGTTATAGTATCGCTAGGAACAGTACCTGAAAATAAGATATCAAGAGTCTTTTGATATCCTTTTATACCCAGTCATGATAGCATCGCCTGTTTATCTGTGGAATGTTCCAAAAAGGTGTTTTTTTGTTGTTGTTTTTTTTACTTCCCAGTCTTTTTTTTTGCCCCCAACTTTTTTGGAACGTGTTGCAAGAATCTAATCCGGAATTAGCGTGTATTTACAAAAATAAATAAAGTTGATCAGGTAAAACATTAAATATTCTTTATACTATTTTCAATTTAATATATGTTTAAAAAATTTAACAAATCACTGCTTTCTGTTTTTATGTGCATTTTACATACTGTCCCAACTTTTTCGGAATTGGGGTTTGTACATACAGTAGATGGTTCTTTTTAAGATGTTTCACAATAAGAGTCCGCAGTGTAATATAACGTACAGGGACCTGGGCTTGTAACTCAACGTGTAGAGGTGTGTTTCCCAGCTCGGGTGCTGCTGTTGTACCCAGGAGCATGGTACTTAACTGCTTCAGTAAATATCCAGCTGTATAAACGCATTGTACATAAAGAATGAAGGCTGTGTATGTTGCTCTGGCTAAAGACCTTCAGCTACATGTCTGAAATTTTAGTGGAATTATTGTTATTTTTTGCAATTAATTTCTGTTGATGCTGGAGCGTTTTTCCATTATTTTAAAAATGTGCTTAGAACGCGCACACACAGACACACACATACACACATATAGATATATCGGGCTAGAGAACTGAGTATGAAAAACAAAGAAGCTATTGTGAGAATGAAAGAAAAGAAAAAAATCAATCATCTATTGTAGAATGTTTGCGTATTCCAAAGTCAACAATGTTCTAAAGAAGGCGCTAACTACAGGAGGATCAAGCTAGACCATCAGTGATCATGGTGTCTGCAGAAGACAAAAGAAAGTTATGACAGGATGATTATAAGAGCTGTGAAAAAAAATTCTACATTTTCAGCTTGAGTCATTGCTAATGATCTCTATACATTGGCGGTGAAAGGATTTGAGCCTGCAATCCCTCAGTGCCAAGCACAGATCCAGCATTTTGTGAATGCCCAGTGACAGTAATAATTGTGATAGTGTAACAACAATAACTGGGATGAAATAAGTGCAGAAATGACCTCTGTATGAAGCAACTTTGCAAGTTCACCTTATGCAAGGCCGTAGATCCCCGTTACTCAAATCACGGTCTTCCAGGGCAGAGAACTGCTGGTGTTCCACCCTCCCTTTACCTGGAAGTCAGGTGTGAAGACAGTCTGGCCAATCAGCAGTGTTCAGCCAATTACCTGGGAGAACAGAACACCTAAGAAAAGGGCCAAAAGAAAGCGTTTAACTCTCAGGCTCAATCTGAGTGTCCACCCTGGGCCCTGAGGACTGAACCCCCACAGTCTTTGGGTGACCACACATGCGTGCCCAGCGTAAATGCGCAAGGGTTCGAAATGGTACAAATACGAGAAATGGGACAGCACTTTGCGATGTTATATGTTACCTTGACGACGCCCATGCAAGATGATTATGACAATCGCCGCTTTAGGACTTTTAATTTTAGGTTTGTACCCGCTCAAAGAACTCTGCCCGCCAATGCGTGTAGTTTGTTTACACCTTTTGAAACGCTTCCGGCTGCGTTTGCCTTTTTATCGGCACAAATGCTATGAACTGTGGGTAATTACCTCAGCAAAGTCTGCTGGATTGCAGACTTGCAGAAAGTCCGCAAAAAGGGCTGGAAAAGTGCGCGACAAAGCCCTCGTGCACTTGCCGATTTTACAGTGGAACAGCCCTGAGCCCTCGCAGTCTTATCACAGGCACCTCAAAACGGGCAGAGACATCGGCTGAATCCCAAACTCAGTCCTTGTGGACTCGTGGATTTGCAGACTTTAATGGCGTATTTCCGAGGGCAGGTAAGTCTGCATTGAAGCGGACTTGCAAGAAGTGCGGGTAAAGTGTGGGTATTGTCCACATAAGAGCACTTGTCACAAACGCTGTTTTCACATTGGCTCAGCCCTAAGCACTCATGGACTTGATGAGAAAGTGCATTTGAGTCCACGCATCTGCGAGTCCAGAGAATGGAATTCAGCCATTGAGATTGGACCACAGCCTTCTGTCCATGGGGCCACAGAGCTTTACTTCCTGTCTGATGACCCACTTCCTGTTTCATAGAATGAGCTGTGCTGCTATTCAAAGAGCCATGTTTTCAACTTTAAACACCCTTTCAAACAGACAGATTTAAGCTGCACTGTGATCCATTCTACCCATTCTTCAAACGCTGCTGGTATTTTATTTTATAGAACCGATAACAGTATTTTGGCTTTAGGAAGGGATTTTTAGTGTTACGTCTGCTTAAGCTTAAAATCCACTGCAGGCAGAGCAAATAATGTTGTTTCGTAAAAAATAACTGCTTTCAGCTGAACTCACCTGACCTGATGAGCCAGAACAAAGTTTGCAGCGTTTGAGATGTAATATTAAACTTCTAGAACATGTTAAAACCATCTTCAATGCTAAATTGTTCCACACAGAACTTTACATGGATACATTCAGTGCAGACACACACACACACACACACACACACACAGACATGAACATCCAAAATTATTAACAGAAAATTTATGAAAAGTAGTTTAGGGCCTGTGTGCATTCAATACTGTTCCATGATGTTTTATTACTTTAACTAATCTATTTTTTAAGACAAGACAAGCGTCATTTTCAGTAAAGTTGTTCCGTTTTCACATGGAGGTCCACTTGTGTTACTAAAATTGTTTATATAATATATATATATATATATATATACACACACAGTATATATATTTATATATACATAGAATTCTAATAGAGATTTTACCAATGACCTTTTATGAGTCTCATAAATGCACATAAAGTTGCTTTAGCTGAAAACATGCCAAATGATTAAATTCTGAATTAAAAATCAGGATTGGCTTCTCGTTTCATGTTCAGATAGGATAAAACTTCAGTCCAAAGTTTCAAAAATAAATAATAATAAATCAATAAATTCTTAATTTTAAAAACTGATCATCCACAGAAGTTGGGATTGTGGTAGCCAACGGTATGTATAGTGCCCTCCACTATTATTGTCACCCCTGGTAAAGATGAGTAAAAAGGGTTATAAAAAATTTGTGAATTAGCTTAATCTCACACTGAAAAAATGAGAGAAATCCAACCTTTAATTCAAGAAAATTTACTATGAGAAAAAAAAAAATCCCTCATCAAGAAATAATAATTTGTAACAAAACAATGCTACAGTGCTAGGCATTCAACTTCAGCAGATCCCTGATCCCATCTCGCCATTTTGAGATACAAGTCCAGCATGTGTATAAACAGAAAAGAGTGGTCACGCGTTATTAGAAAACTGCGTCATTCAATCAAAATCACCAGTGCTTGGCCACAGAACCAATACACTATACGTGGCCTTCAATCAAGGCTGGTAATGAACAGCCAGTCAACAGAATTGCTCAGTACATGTGGCTGTCCCTTAAGGACAATTAGGTCAATCAAACAGACCTTGAAATTTAATGAAACTTTGCGGCCGATTGACCTGGATCCAGTTGAAGGTTGCAAGACCAGAATTGACCTCTCTATCTCTCTATTGACCACCTTTGCAAGGTTAGCTGGGGGAAAAATGCCTTCTGGTTTATCCTTGTGGTTATAATCAGACAAAAGTTATATTATTTTCTTCATTCACTTTTCTGATTTGAAAAATGCTTGAATCATAGCCTGCCTTCCAGCCTAAAGCCAGTTAAGACGAATGCCGATAGGAGTTTAAATGCTGTGATTTAAAATGTTACTTTTCTTTTGACCAATTATGGTAAACAGTAGCCCTCGACTTAATTAATTAATTCTTCCGCATGACGCTTTCTGAGCTCGCCACCAGGCGGCAGTGTATCCTTCAACACGAACCCAGAACTTTTGGCCGTACTTAAAAGTGAGCTTCAACCACCTCCTGTTTCTTCCCCCTTCTATACGAGCGTAAACAGACCCTCCACCCCCCTCTCCCGTGACGTACACCTCTTTTATTCCCACCGTCGCCGTTGGGCTGTTTCGCAGTCGCGCTCCAAGCCTCCTCCTGTGAGCAAGCGGCACTAGGTAGACAAGAACTCCGATCGTTCTGCCCGTCACACAAAAGCAGCTTCGGACTGTCGACGCTGTCCCCTCTAATCACCGAGTGGCATCTCCCACAGTCGCTATCGCAGTGAGGACGTTACTCATCTCTGAATCACTTTAACTGAAGACATCCAATCGGATAACATATAGCCTACATGCTATTGGCTGTGCTGCATAGGGACATAAATCTACTTGTTTAACACACAAAATATGCCATTACAACGAAGAAGCGAAAGTGCACTGGCAACACGCATTACAAAAAGTAACTTTTAAAGTTCAGCGTTCTCACTGTAAGCGAATGCCATACGCGTAGTTCAACTTTTCGCGCAGAAATTATTGAGACCAACCGAGCGCGATGGATGTACAAAAATTGGATGAAGCCTCTCCTGCTCTTCTGGATTGTATGAGAGCGCAAAGCAACTCATCCTTGAACAGTACGGCAAATATGACTGTGGAAGTTATCAACGCCACCACCTGTGGAAACGCATCCGTCGTTCCAAAACTCCAACCCGCGAGACAGAAAGGTAAGAGGTAATCTGAAACATTTGTGGCGACAATAAAATATTTTGTCAATTTGCAGAAACGACGAAACCAATCGTCTTGAATGGATAGGTTATTTTCCCCGCAGCGCTACACCACTGCATCCCCCTACTCCCACCTGTAGGCTACTGGGGGGAAAAAACATGACTTTTTTTCTGCATTTCCCCCCCCCTGCGAATAAAATACAAAGTCTCACAGAAATGTATCTGCTACAATTTAAACCAGTTTTTTTTATGAGGTGCTCCTTATCACATTTTGTTCCGGCACAACAGAACCCATTCGATTATTCTTGGGGGAAAATGATATGCAAAATGTAAAACACTGCTTATTGGACATTATTGTTTTTAAATTTAACCTCCCAAATTATCATGTAATTTTTATTCATAACATTATGACGATTGCAAAACGACGATCTCCTGAAATAGGCTACATAAACTCCTTGATAAGATATTCGTAATGATTATTCACATTGACTGAAATAGCCAACAGTGACTATTCGTCTGCTCTAATTTGCCTTTTGGTGAATATGTCATATAAACTGGCGTTTCCAGCTGCTTTAAATAAGGCAACAAAATCAGAGGCATAGCCTATTTACATGAACAAACAGATTTAAGCTTCTAAAGATGTCACTGCGAAGAAAGTCCAACATCTCCGAAGACGTTCATTCCTTTAAACACGTTACGTTTGTAGCTTCTAATTGAATTAGCCCTCGCAGAACGGACCGTTCAGAACTGACCGTCGGTAGCATATCCATTAGCCTACACATGTTAACGTTTAAGATATTACCTTTAGGCGAATTATACTAAGTTATATAGGCTAGTCAGTCGCGAAACATAGCTTACGTAGGGTAGCATTAGTTTGTTGTCATGGACTTGGAAAATTACCCTCCAATTAATTTGCCAGGATGCAGTGTGGATAAGAACTCGCAATAGGCTAGAAGCACCCCGGTATCAGGCGCTTGAGCTATGACAATCAACGTGCAGGAATTCCGTCAATTTCAGTGTCAGGACAAAAGTTACACCACATAGGCTACGTAATGTTATAGCGACCATATAGAGAAATACTATTAGTTAAAAATATGCAATAATCGTATCAATAACTCTCTAACAACTTTTTAGCGGTCTCCCTCGAATTTCTATTCGGCAAAAATATAACGGCATTCGTATTCGCACGAATCGTAAATCAATCGTCTCTTTTTCGTAGCGCGTGCACTGTACCCTGCGGTTTATCCCAGTGACCGGGTCAGTCCCTCTGAATCCCGTCTCAGGGTAAAAAAACACGCTCACTGCCGTTGCATTGCTGGAACTGTTGGGTTTATTTCTCACTAGGGTGCGACAGAACCGCATTAATATTTTTCGAGAAGAACCAAATATCTGGACTAAGAAAATTAAAAAATAAAATATTCTACTTTCCGTATTAACCGAGACTAATGGCACAATCAAAAAGTTTAGCGACATGTTTTCCAACATTTTTTTTTTTTTTTAACTCCAAAGAAAATATCAAATTCAGTTAAACACCACATTTTCTTTAGCTTTAGTAGGCTATTCAACATGTCAGCGTTTTAGGACGCTGATGATAGTTGTTGCGTCTTTTGTAATCGATACAAGCGGTGATTTAGATCCTGTACTACAAGCAAAAAAAGCCCTGGAATGATTCATTAAAATGTTTGATTTGCGCCGTAGGAGTCAGGACGGAAGCCAGGCCACTGTGCTATTGTCTGTCAAAGGGATATGTTCTTACTTTATGTCCAAATCACACGCTATTGCCCATGGTATTGGCTTTCTTCCGATATCTCGCCTCCATTTACCTCAGAGAGTCATTTGAGACCTTAAGTTTGGACCTCGTTTGTAACTCTTCTCAGTTTGTAAAATGTGTATATCACATCAAAGCACTGAACCTTTAGCTGTGAAAACAGCGTGGCAGAGCTCACTTGTCCTGGAAAGAGATAATGAAGGTATTATTTACAGGGAAACAGCCGAAAAACAATGAACCTCATACACATACAAAGAAGTTCTTAAGACTTTCTTGAAAATGTTTTCATGAACATTCTGGCATTCACCAATGTTTTCTTATTTGGGATTTTTTTCTTTGGTAGAACAGAATCTCAGAACGCAATCATTAGTTAATCCCGAAATGTTTGTAAAAACGTTTTAAAGGACGTCTTAAGAACAAACATGTACGTAGAGTGAATGGTGAATGAGGCCCAATGTTCTTATCTTGGGGGGGGGGGGGATCATGGATAGAGTATAACAAGCTTGTTGCTCACAATCAAGAAAAATGAGGCCGACTGGGCTAAGTGTGTTTGAATTCCTATTGTTAAATTGACTCTCAACAGTGTTAAATCAACTCCAACAGTGTTTATATGATGACAATATGTGTTCCATTATGGTTACTCTGAGTTCCTTTTGTATTAAACATACTGCTCTGTGTACAGACACACTTGGAATAAAGGAAGCACTGATCTACAGAACATTTTGTTCTTTAATTTGGGCATGCGCCGTGCACACCAGCAGCCACAACGGACGCACGTCCTGTAAGACCTGCGTACGGACCTTCTTTACCCCGTTTGTGCTTTCAGTTTTACTGCGCTATAAAAGTCCCTCTTTTCTGTGCCTTTCTCTGCTGTCTGTCTGTCTTGATGTGGTTTCTCGTCTTTTAGCGTCTGGCTTGACGTGGTTTCTCGTCTCTTAGCGTCTAAAGCAGCATCCCCCTTCCCACTACACTCACAGAAAAAGCAGCATCAACCGGGAGGCTGGATCCCCTTCCCGCTACACTCACAGATAAAGATGTATCCCCCTTCCCGCTACACTCACAGATAAAGATGTATCCCCCTTCCCGCTACACTCACAGATAAAGCTGTATCCCCCTTCCCGCTACACTCACAGATAAAGCTGTATCCCCCTTCCCGCTACACTCACAGATAAAGCAGCATCAGCCGGGAGGCTGGATCCCCTTCCCGCTACACTCACAGATAAAGCAGTATCAGCCGGGAGGCTGGGATCCCCTTCCCGCTACACTCACAGATAAAGCAGCATCAGCCGGGAGGCTGGATTCCCTTCCCGCTACACTCACAGATAAAGCAGCATCAGCCGGGAGGCTGGATCCCCTTCCCGCTACACTCACAGATAAAGCAGCATCAGCCGGGAGGCTGGATCCCCTTCCCGCTATACTCACAGATAAAGCAGCATCAGCCGGGAGGCTGGATTCCCTTCCCGCTACACTCACAGATAAAGCAGCATTAACCGGGACGCTGGATTCCCTTCCCGCTACACTCACAGCAAGCAAGATCCTCTCTGGAGCATAAGCACTATGGAAGATCAAGACAAAACAGCCAAATAGCCAGAGCGGGGTGGAGGGGAGGGAGGGATGACCAAATGAACACATTACATTTCATTCATAAACTAATTTGAAGCAAATAGCCAATGGCTGATTAATGGAAGAACTCTTCCAAGACTACACAGACCAACACTCAACTACGCCGTAGGATTTCACTATTAGTCCAGCCAATAAGGGCCAAAGGCAAGACAAAGGGGCCCATTTTCTTGACATCACTGGGGTTATTTATGCATTTAATTAGAATTTTGGCTGATGCATCAATTGCTCCCCGGCTGGTATCTCCTCAGAAAGCCTCCATGCATTTACATCAAGTGATACGTCACCCTGAGAAGGCTCCTTTATCAATAAAGCGGGTGCCGATTCCTTCCAGAGGCTTCCATTTCGAACGAATGACGCCCGAGCGTCTGCCGGAACAACCCAGTAAGCAAAAATATTTTACCTCCTGTCAACCAACTGTTTTAATCACATCATATTTTTGGGTTCCTTCAGAGGTGCCCTTATTTAACACATAACATGTTTGTGTTTATTTGACATATTAGACACTTAAAATGTCTACGTTCCCGCTGGAGCTCTTCGGGTGAATAACTCTCAGAAACGATGCCTTACATATAGTAGTATCTCACATTGGATTCATGTCGTAAGGTAACTTATAGTACAGATGTCATATCTAGCGTTATGTTACCCTGAAGCAGACAGGGTAATTAAACAATCTGAAATAGTCATTATAACATGAAATGCATTACTGAAAAAACCGGAGTCATGTGAATTCATATCTTTTTTTTGTAATACATCTAATGCATTTATTATCGCACATCTGGGTTATTGAGTTTTTTGCTTTAATTGATTTGTTTGCCATTTAGTTCAGACATCGTTTTGTCCACCATACTGACAAGCTGGGTCTGACCACAATTGGGTTTATCAGCAAAATCAACTCAATACTTTTTATGCTTTTCACTTTTATTCACAGTGTAATTATCAGTGTTATTTGGTCAGTGCATTTACCAGTGTGATATGGTGAGTGTAATTATCAGTGTTATTCGGCCGGTGCAATATTCAGTGTGATATGGTGAGTGTAATTATCAGTGTTATTCGGCCGGGGCAATATTCAGTGTGATATGGTGAGTGTAATTATCAGTGTTATTCGGCCGGGGCAATATTCAGTGTGATATGGTGAGTGTAATTATCAGTGTTATTCGGCCGGGGCAATATTCAGTGTGATATGGTGAGTGTAATTATCAGTGTTTATAGTTTTATTTTGATCCCCATGAGCTGGACGCCTTGGCGACTGCTAGTCTTCCTCGGGGACTGCTCGTCTTCCTCGGGGACTGCTCGTCTTCCTCTGGGACTGCTCGTCTTCCTCGGGTCCTCACACATAAAAACCGTGCCTCACAACAATAAAAGCAAAATAGACGTTAAAAAACAAAACAAAAGAGAATACAGCATAACTACATATCACAGAAAAATACTATACGAGTGTAATGATCAGTGCTATTCGGCAAGTGTAATTATCAGTGTTATTTGGCCAGTGTAACTTTGTGTTATTCAGAGAGTGTGGTTATCAGTGTTATTAGCTAGTGTTACCCAGTGCATTATGTTGCCAGTCTATCTCCAGGAGCTCAGGGAATACTGTGAGTAGTGACCGGCCACACTGGAGCCCAGACACATAGAGCCTGTTTATTTATTCATGTTGTGAACGATGTCGGAGTAGGCACACCTCCGGGCCTGTCCACCCTCTCTCCACACTTCACACTTCCTGCCGTTTCCCTGCAAATGGGAACCCTCCATCACTTTACCGCCACGTCTGCCAGGACCCGCGAACTACGCTGCTGATTTAAGGGCTACGGAATAGACCTGATGTGCTTTTCTCTTTCTCTCTCTCTCTCTCCAAGAAAGAGAAAATTATAATTAAATTGGTGTTTCTTTTTTGGCAGTGGATTTAATTTAGCTGTTTTTTTACTTGGTTGGAAAGTACTTTTAAGACAGAACTCCTGGCTGTGTTTTAACGGCAGATTCCTCAACTACCCCAGATTTCCTGAAGGGGCGGGCATCTGTTCTGCCTGGATGTCAGCTGGGAGATTATTTCCAGTGGCTCAATGAGGATTTATCGTTTGTATACATACTGGATTTACACCCAGTGTTATATTAGTCTAGCTATACTAAACACCAGCCCTTCAGGTTCCAGTTCTCAGTTTTGAATTAACACTCTGCGGTGTCCTTCATCTTTGGTTATGTACACAGTCTACAGTGGGCGTGAAGCTAGAATATTCTCACAAATATATTTTAATTAAGTGCATTCAGAATGTAAAATGTTTCCTTGTCCCAGATTAGTGTAAAGTTTGTCCAAGGCCCGGCCCACAGCCCGACGGCCCCAGTACATTCCAGGAACTGCGAGGAGTTTAGCCCCCTTCTTGAACAGGAAGTAATTCTGAATAAAAGCTCCTCCCTTCCTGTGCGTTTGCTTTGTGCACCGGCTGGAAATGGCGGGTTTTGACCACAGCCAAGTAGCCAATAAAAATTAACAAATGAACCGCTTCAATGAAATTCAGAAAGGACAAGCTAGTTAATCGAGACAAACAAAAGAATCGGTCGTAAGAAGATTCTAAGTTTGAAGACGGTCTTCTGCCTTCCCCGTTTCAACTCCTTACAGACATCTTTGCACACAACCGTCCCCAAGAGAAGGTGCCCCAAGCCCCACTGTACCACCCAGCTCCGCCCCACTGTACCACCCAGCTCCGCCCCACTGTACCACCCAGCTCAGCCCCACTGTACCACCCAGCTCAGCCCCACTGTACCACCCAGCTCCGCCCCACTGTACCACCCAGCTCAGCCCCACTGTACCACCCAGCTCAGCCCCACTGTACCACCCAGCTCAGCCCCGGCACCACAAACACAACAACAACCCTCTGAGCCGTGTGACAGGGTGACCACGCGCCAGTCGCGCCATACTACCAGGACCTTTCTGTGTCTGCGACGAGAGGGAAAGGTCACTCGTCACCTGAGGACAGACGGACAGACGGACGGGCGGACGGGCGGGGGACCTTTCTGTGATGATAGGGAAAGGTCTGACCAGTCAAAGCCTCACCTGAGGACAGACGTACGGACAGACAGACGGGGGTCTAGGGATGACCGTATCATTCCTTCTCAGGAGCAGTGGGGCTGTTTACCATGAGAATTCGAGCCTGCAGTCAAAACACTTGTGAAACATTGAAACATACCCGTACCTGGAAAGCAACGCATTTCATACATGTCCCTGTTTAAAGGCAGGTAGCCTCAGACTACAATGCATTTCCCTAACACACACACACCCACACACACACACGCACACGCACAAACACACACATACATACACACACACACACACACCCCCACACATACACCCCCACACATACACAAACACACACACCCCCCCCACACACACACACCCGCACGCACGCACGCACACCCACACACACACACACAAACACACACACACATCCAACGTGCACACACACACACACACACAAACACACTGGCAAAGACATGCGTGCATGTGCGCGCACATACGCACGCAAACACACAAACGCACACACAGGCCTCATCTTACATGGAGGCACAGCTATGTATAAACACGCATGCAGGCAATCACACAAAAATGCAAACACTCCCACGCGTGCGAGGAACGCATTTTGTCCCTGTTTAAAGACAGGTAGCCTCAAACTACAATGCGTTTCCCTAACACACACACACACACACACACACAGACACACAGACACACACAAACACACACACACACACACACACACACACACACACACACACACCCAACGCACACACACCCACATGCAGTCTTGCAGAAAATAATAAGTAACGTAATATCAGACCCATGTCTTTGAACCATTTCCAAAGTTTTGCTGGCACCATAGGAAATCCATAAAATATTCATGCAGCATTTTACTTTGTGTCTACATTTAATATTTACTTGTGTTCAGCTGTTAAACTTTCGCTTATCCTGAGGGACGTGCTGTCGATATGATGGTGAGCAGCGTTAATTAACTTATTAAATTAAATGTATGTCTCTCTCTCAAGGCGAACACCAGCTCAGAAAAGCTCATTTAAAATCATCTGTCATTCGATCAGACGCCACGTACAGCACCACTTTAACAAAGCATTCGACGGAACACAAGCAAGGCGAATTATACAGACGCCGCGTGAAATTCAGTCGACCATGAGGAGCGATAATAAAATACTCAACAGAACAAATCACCTAAATGAATGAGATAAAAATTCAACAAGATACAAGCGGAATGCCGGGGCAACTCCTTAAGACATAACAAGCGGAACGCCGGGGCAACTCCTTAAGACGTAACAAGCGGAATGCCGGGGCAACTCCTTAAGACATAACCGGCTGCTTGTGTGATTTTCCTCACACAGCTGAGTCCAATTGGAAGGCTCCTGTTGCGTAAACGATTGAGATAAGCGAAGACAAAAAGTGGGGTGTTGCACCTCACTGAACGCAGGCATCTCCTGATGGACATTAGAGATGGCAAGACGAGGTGGAATCTGGAATGTGATCTTTTTTTGCTCTTATTTGTTTGATTACGACCCTTTGAATCGGCATTCCACACTGACGGAAGAGCAGATATCATGTCGTTTGGCCGACAGTACGGCATTGAAATGGCCCAACCTTGAGGACAAAAATAAGCGGAAGCCTTTTTCCTCCAGGAATGACGATGACTGCATGGTGAAAAACAGTTGCTGAATGTGATGCATGACTCTGAAACATATCAAGAATTTCTGTACCCTTCAGTATCCCGAGTATTTGTGAAGGCCTTGGCAATGGGGGGGGGGGGGGGGTCGTGCTCTGTTTGCTTTTTGCTCAGATAGTCTGAGCGCTTTCACATCTGTTTACTTTTACCTTCGGCAAATATTTGGCTGAATAGCTAACGGGGCGACTGCCGCATGCAGCGGGCTTTGTGTGGAGCACTTTGCAGGCGACGCGCGGAAACAGGGCCCAGATGGTTTCTGGTGGCGGGTGACAAGATGAATGCGTAAATGAGGAGAGATAGCGCAGAGCCGTTACTTCTGGTGAGGTAACGGGAAGAGGACACTCACAGCACTCGTCTCTAAAGTGAAATCTGACGTTCAATAGGAGCCTCGTTTTCCTCTCTTCGTCCGCCTGTTTCTTTCTCTTTCTGTCCGCCTGTCTCTGTCTGTCTGTCTGTCTCAAAGCCTCCATTTTGGCAAAAAAAGGCAATTAATTGCAAGTGTTCACCCTTTCCACCCCCTCCCTCAGGGAAAGCTCATGGAGTAATTGTCAGAATTGGGATTTTCTTTCTTGTACCCTTCTTTATCCCCAATCTGTAATCGTGCCCCTCACGTCTGTGCATCTGCCCCTGCTCCTGAAGGGACCCTCGAATAGCACCCCCTTATGGTCATAATATGTCATGGTATGGCCCAGTGCAATGCTCAGTCCAAGCAATACAGCGATGGAACAATCTTTTAACCCTTTATGCAACCAACCACCCAACTTAACGTGGTCTCCAGAAACATTATGAAATAAGCAAAAAGATATGGTTTTTAAAGGGTATCACTGCTTTAAAAGCTCATATCTGCTGAGGGCTTCTTTTACCTCACATTTCAGAGCTCTCAGTTGTTTTATATACATTACCTCTCTGCCCTCACCTCTACTTTCCACAAGGTCTTTATCACCTGGAAAGACGGGCCTACATTGCATGTGGCACTTTAAAGCTGTTTACTACATCCCAGCGCTCCTGGCCTATTCAGCGAGCCTGCATTACTGAGAGCATCCCTACAGTGTTCTACATAAGGGTCCACTCAGCCCATTAAGGACCCAGCTCAGGGCATGGCTCTGTGTGTGTGTGTGTGTGTGTGTGTGTGTGTGTGAGAGAGAGAATGTGTGTGTGCACGTGTGTGCGAGAGAGAGAATGTGTGTGTGCACGTGTGTGCGAGATAGAGAATGTGTGTGAGTGTGAGAGAGTGAGAGAGAATGACTGAGAGAGAAATTATGTGTGTGTGTGTGTGCGTGTGAGACAGAGAATGTGTGTGTGTGTGAGAGAGAGAAAGACAGAGAGAGAGAAATAATGTGTGTGTGTGAGCGAGAGAGGGAGATAATGGTCATGATCTTTTAGCTATTTTAATAATCTTTTTATTATTACATGAAATAAGGATTATCAAGTCATAATGGGTTAATGAAAGTATTTAACAAAAGTACATTTATCTTATTACTTAAAATAAATAAAGCAACATTAAGGAGGAAACGGTAATTACTTAAGGGCTGTGTCTCATGGCTTATATAAACAGTGACTGTAATGACCAGCACCGCTTCCCAAAGTCAAGCGACGTGCCATTTGTTTCCTTAGAGATGGAAAGGTTTGAAAAAGTAATTGGCTTGGATTAGACTGTAGTTATTCTAGCATATCCCATTACACTGTCTGAAATCCCGCATGTGTGAGCGTTCTCCTCTTGCTTAATGGGTTCTGTCCGTCATTAAGTTCCTTAATGGGAATGTGTCACACTGCGAGTCTTTCATAACGGATACACGGAGAGGAATTGTTAAAAGGCCGTTTGGCCGGCGGAGCAAGTTCCCATATTTGCGGATGCTTTTTTGTGAGCCGTGATTGGCTGTGCACGGTGAAAACACAGGACTCATTTTCACAGGACTAATTCATGCAGTGCCATGCATTGCATCTACGGGGCTGGCTGAGGTAAACACACTCGCTGCAATCCACCATCATGCCACAAATGCCAGTGAAATGTGTTTCGGATCGTCTGTCTTTCATTCATCCGACCATAATGTCCAGTTCCAAACGAAGTTCCGACGCAGACTTATTGTTGTTTATTGCCCCCCAATAGAGGCCGTTCTCTGGCAGCCCGTCCAGAAAAGCCCGTTGGCCTGGAGGTGGCGTCTGATGGCAGATTATGAGACTTTATCAGTCCCTAAGATGGACCGGCTTCCCTTGGATTGATTCTGTCTCCCAAACCATCTGCCTCATTGTGTGTGTGTGTGTGTGTGTGTGTGTGTGTGTCCTCAACCAGGCAGGTTTACCACTGGTCCGGTGCTTTTAAACTTAATTATTAACGCAATAGTAGAATGTAGCCGTTGTAATGAACACACACATTATCTCCCTCTCTCTCTCTCTCTCTCACACACACACACACAATATTCATCTTTAGCCGTTTACTTATTAGTTCCTAATCATCTCCTGATTGTTGACTGAAATAGCTCATTTTGCAGAGTAGGTTGGGTCGGGTTGGGTTGGGTTTTTACTCTGTACTAACGGAAGTAGAGGGCACACACATCAACATAAGGGGGACATGGATGTAGATGCTGTGGGGTAGGGTCACAGCAGGACTGGTACATGAATTAAAAAACAAAATATTCGCCGGCGCTAAAATCTTCCCCTCGTCTCCTGTCCGTCACGAGTCCCAATTCCAGCCTCTGCCAAATTCGGCCTCGTTTATCCGGTTCATAAACTCATAAATCACCCATTCGTGGATCTGCCATTTTGCCCATCGAGACAGACTGCCGGGTGACTGGGTCTTCTGGCCCCGCCCACCCATCTGTACACTGCATACGATTGGCCGGAGTGACAGAAGGCTGAAGGGTCCACCCCTACACCGCTTCTGAATGCTCAAGTCGGTGACTGTTGGCAAGGAGTGCAGCAGAGCCCATTAAACAGGGAGCAGGCTGTCGCTCTGTAAACATTTACTCTAAATAGACATTGACAGCAAATGGCTTTTTTTGTGCCTTGTACTTCTTCATGGAGCAACGGGACTTGGATAAATTGGTTTCATCAATTCCAAAACGTACACACTGACTGTTTTGACGATCGTCATGGAAGAGGCTTTGCCTGACCATCGAACAGATTAGCCTAGTTTCCTTATTTGATGTCAAAAACACGTCGGAAATGACCGTGTAGATCAGTGCATTCGGTCCTTGTTATCTTGACTTGTTTTTGTATGTGTTGTGACTTCCGATTTCTCTGATCAAATCAGGTGTGCACACCTGTAATAGGGAGAATTGAACATGAAGGTATTGATTACGACTGGAGGAAAGAGCTGGATAGTTAATTGTTTTAATGCTTAAAAGAGCCTGCTTTCTGCTCAGCGTATTTTGATGTAAGTTAAAATAAACTTCTCCATTAGAAAGCTGGAACAGACTCCTGGCAGCCAAGCGTATTGAAACAGACAGGCCACCTTTGAACAAGAGCAGCCTTAATGGACACACAAACACAAAGATTGAGAACCTCTTTCGTGAACCTCACGTTTAACCCTTTCTCGTCACATGTCTTGACCTGGCCATTTAGGGCGGATCTAGCTGTGTTGGGAACAAGAGGCCTCATCAGCTCCATATTGGGTGGGGCACAGTACACTGTCATTCAACAGCCAATGGACCAACAGAGAGGCATTGCTGTCCTCAGCAAAGCAGTTTTATTGGTGCATTGACTGAGTGAGTACATGGCAGGACATTCTCCCCCAAAAAAAAAAAAAGTATGATTGGTTAAAAAAAAAAAAAACAGTAAGTCGATCCACCCAACTTGGGGGATCAATCATGAAGCCTAACTTTACCCATCTCTGTTTATGAGATCCCAAAAGTGGACCCTCTTCCTATTCTCTCTTTTTGGGACTTTACGTTTAAATTGCACAATGTACATTTTTCCTTAAATATGGCTCACAAATAAATGCAAGTGTTACTTTCTTCCAGGGCAATACAGTTTTGTTTTACGCATGTTGATTGAATCCACAATGAAAATTGTATTTCATTGTTTAAGAAACATCCTTTTTTTTTTTTTTATAACTTCAGAAAAAAAACTGCATTGAAAGATAGGAAGAGCGTCACTGCTCCACTATACATGATTTTTCCATCTGTGAATTCAGCTTCTTGGGCTCATACACTGTCTGCTAAATTCCATCAACAATTCTAATGAACTTTGCACCACTAATCAGAGTTATGGCCAGAGGCTGTACCCACAATGCTTTTCAAATGATAGATACGCGTCTTTCAAAGACGGTTGTTTCCAGAAGGCCTCCTGGTACTAGTAGCTCTGGAATTCGTGGCGATTTAATTAAAGTGATGGTCAAAAGATTCTAAAAACTTCAAATAACCACAACATATCACAAAGGGATCTATCCACTACACACCCACCAAATATCTTTTCAAGAAAATGTGAATAGGTATATTAATATACATCTCAAAGTCAGCTAATAAACTCAGTCTCAGTGAAAGGACTCAGGATTGTAGGGGTGTGGTCTAAATCCACACCCTCAACCCGAGTGCCATCGACATCATCCAGCCCAACATGTTTGAACCACAGAACTGTTCTTATCCAGTTCTGTGGTTTGAACCATAGGTTTGAACCCGGCGAGGAATTAATGCAATAAATTCAAAGTAAAATACAGTGCGGCTGCTATCAAAAGATAAATATCACACGCAAGTTAACTTAAACTTAAGCGACATTTCACCAAATGCATGTTCCACACAAATCATGAAATAAGTGTCTTTTTTTTAGTTTTAAAAATGTATTTAAAGGCCCATTCATTAATTTTGGTTGCTAATCGAACGGAAATTATGTGCATGGCAACTAAGTACTCCGGTGAATAATGGTTCTCGTCTATTTTTGTTACTGTAACCAGCCGCTGAACAATATGACAAAACCATTTCCAAGGCATGGTTTATTTGGCAAAATCTTAACCATCTATTATTTTCGATATATTATCTGACGAATGAGCAGTGCACCAAGTAAAAACGTTGCGTGAGTGATCAGTTAGTTTCCATGCTGAGCTGTGCAAGGAGCAAGCTAATGTTACTAGCTAGCACCATGGAGGGATGGATAAAAAGGTGAAAGTTTGGGAGAGGGATAAAATTGGTATAGGGATAAGGAGAGCGGGAAAAAATCTACACTTTAGCTAACTAACTATTCCAAATACAAATGCTGATAACACGGACAACTATTCTCAAGGGCAAACAGTGAGACAGAGTGGTTTTATTCACCTCCTATGGGAGGAGTTATGGAATGAGATCAAAGTATATATTGGTAGAGGTTTCACGTCTACGTCACCACGGACCCATTGCGACTCCACCCTTTTTTTCCAGCATACAGGAATAAAGAGATAGATGTAGACTGAAATTTAACGAGATTGCAATGGAATTTATTCCTCGTGCTTTATTGTTGCTCAATACATACCTTAATAGCCATGCATAACGTGGTTATAAGCATATTACGGATTTTCCTTGACCGTCACTTTAAAACTCAGCAAACAATCACCCCGGACAAAGCCGTAGCCACAAGCTCAGCCTGGAGTCACGGCGAGTTACTTTAGTCTGACAGGGAAGGTATGTGAGCGTAAATGCTGAGGAGAAGCTGCTCTTCTCGTTACGCCCCGGGTCCGGTCTGCGTGCGGTAACACAGGGCGGTCTCGGTCTCCTTCGCGTGTTTAGAGCGCTGGAACAGTGAAGCCTTCCTCTGAGACTAGCGGGTGATGAACAGTGTTTAAATCCTTCCACTGGCAGCACAGCACTCTGTATGATCCATGTCCTTATGCTAAGCAGCACAGAATAATGAAGTTTAAGAGGTGCCTCTAAGCCTCTCCCTTTATTACTTTCTATACATCTCTGTATCTCTGACTGATGAGATTAAATTCACTGTGCCCCACTGCTGGGACAGACACACGTTTGTGTTCCCAAAGTGTGCATAAATGAGCCAGTACAAAAATACAATATCACTCAGAGAAAGAGAAATGATATTTTTTTTAAAAACAGTTAAATGGCATGATCTCTCTCCCTCTCTCCCTCCTTTCATGTCTCTCCATGTCTCTCTCTCCATGTCTCTCTCTCCATGTCTCTCTCTCCATCTCTCTCTCTCCCTCTCCCTCTCTCCCTCTCTCTCTCCCTCTCTCCCTCTCTCCCTCTCTCCCTCTCTCCCTCCCCCTCTCGCCCTCTCTCTCAGAGATGGATTCCGTGCGGATCCTGCTCTACTCTCTAATATTCCTGCTCAGCGTGTTTGGGAACCTGCTGATCATCGCGGTGCTCACCTTGAACAAGCGCATGCGCACGGTCACCAACTCCTTCCTGCTGTCACTGGCGGTCAGCGACCTGATGATGGCGGTGTTCTGCATGCCCTTCACCCTCATCCCCAACCTGCTGGGCGACTTCATCTTCGGCGCCGCCATGTGCAAGATCGTCGCCTACTTCATGGGTAAGGAGCACAAGAAAAATACACCGTCCCTATACCAAACACACCGTCCCTATACCAAAACACACCGTCCCTATACCAAACACACCGTCCCTATACCAAACACACCGTCCCTATACCAAACACACTGTCCCTATATCAAACACACTGTCCCTATACCAAACACACTGTCCCTATACCAAACATACTAAGAGCATCATCTCTACCAAACACACTGAAAACACTGTCCCTGACAATATTAGAAGAACTCACAGGGCTGTCACTCAGGGTCGTGTCTAGGGGGGCGCACGGGGGAATGCCAAATCCATAAAAAATAAAATCCCACAATATGAAGTCGCCACTACAGTAGGCTATTAGAGCTACAGACGATTCGGCCAATCATACAAATGCCACATCAAAATTATATATTTTTCTAATATCTGATTGGTTGGTTTGGCCATATAAAACATGGAGACGCAGTGAGAGAGAAAGGTCAGTTTCTTTGATCAATCTATGCTCTCTTCTTGATAACTGTAACTGTTACGCATTGCTTAGGATATAGTATTCGCTAGCCTAGCTTACTCAATGAGTTGAGGATAGTGGTGAGAGTCTCCGTTTGGGAGATTTGATTTTAAATAGATTGATTACATGTTGCATCTAGCCTAGTAGTTATAGCTGTGATTCTGCAAAACATCTGCAGCATTGCATTAGCTGGCTGTACATGTGTGTGCGCGCCCGTGTGTATGCGTGTGTGCAATAAAGTTGTCCTCCTATAAGATGAGGGGGGTGGAGGTGGGTTTAAAATGTAATAAAATTATCTTATCCACTAATATACTGATTAGCCTATACTTTAGCTTTATATGAAAGCATCTCAAATCTCATCTAGGAAAAAATAAATCTTCAAAATGTTCATAAATTAAACATTTTATTTTAGAAAATGTCCTGTGTGAGGTTGTGTAGAAATGCAGGAATTGAGTTTTAAAAGGCTCAAGATTTTCTGGGGGAGGACTCCCAGACCCCCCACTACTTCAACCCCCCCAATGAAAGCAGTCTAGAAACGGCACTGCTGTCACTCACAATATAACATAAGCGTTCTTTTTGCAAACATTTTGCTTAGTATAATAATCACAATCAAAAACTGTCTTTGCAAATTACCCAGATCTGTTTGGGAACAAAATGGCAACGCTTCCATTTTTTAAAAGTCTAAGTTAACAAACCAATGTAGATTGAATCCAGGCCACAATCTGAACTAGCGGGCAAGTTTACTGTCACAGTGAATGATTTCTTTGGCACTGCTCCAAAGTATGTGCGCCATCTGCCCGTTATGAAATGGATGCTTTATGACATCACAGGATCCAAGTGTAATAATGTGCAGGTGACCAATGAAAAGCGAGCAAAGGCACATGTGATTTACTACCGATTTACTGCGTGGCAGATGTGGAGAATTCTTTCCATTGCAACGCGTCCTGCTGACGGAACCTTCCAGGCTCTTCGGCCTTTAGACATGGAGCATGGCTGAACCTGCAGTGAAGTACCAACAGGATCCAAAAACCAGAGATATGTCATAATGTCATAGTTTTTCTAATAATCGTAGTGGGTGGAGCTTGCATGTGTTGGGAATGACTGATCTGGACCAATCAAAAAACCAAAACAAACAAACAAAAAACAAAAAATCCGCCAAAGAGCATCAAAGTTGCTATGACCTTCGAAATAAGTGAGTTACTCATATTATACTAAAGCACATTGCTCTTCCCTCTTCCGCTGTTCCCTCCTTCTTCCATACTAGTGGCTACTGTTCTTAAAATGGACCACCACTTTTATTCAGCCATTGAATGAAACACTGACACGATCAACAAAGTTTAATCAACAAATGGCCATTAGAGGCGACACACTCAATATCCCAGCAGGGTCAGGTAGGCAAAACATATTACCTCTGTGGTAAAAAGAAAAAAAGAAAATCCCAAACGCGCCACAGGCCAGCTGTATAAAAGAGGACTCGATAGGTGCAGAACAGCCAGGACAAACAGACAGTAATCAGAGAGAGGAGAGGACCGACTTCCTCAGTCAAGTGAAAATGGAAGAACGCACTGCGAGGTATATACGTAAATACACTCTCATTAATTACATATTGTAGGGTGCGCATGTGTAAGGAGCAAATATCAGTGATTCCACATACAAAAAATTGTATTATATTTGTAAAAAGAGAGTAGAGATATGAAAAACCAACAAATATTATATGTAAAGAAAATGAAACTAAATAATAGCCGATGGAAGTGGAAAAGTCAGTCTCTCCTGTTGAATAAATGTTTTTTTGCTCAGTGCTCTGTGTGCTTGAGTCCTCCTAACTCCGGGTTAGTCCCAGTTTCGTTTTCGGGGTAAGAAATCTTCTTACATTACCTCTGTGTTGTCAATGTTAATAAAGAGCTGTCACTAAGTTTTACTATCTACCAGTCAGAGTGGTTTTCCCAGTGGAATATAATCCATAATTTAGAGCTCGCACCGTTTATCAGATCGAGACAGCTGCCTTGCATCATTTGAATTTCTACTTTATTTTGAATATTGGACATGATCTTGATTTATTGTCTCTCATTGGACTCTGTGAAATAAATATATGATGGAATGTTGTGTGTGGAGGAGGGGGTGTTTATATGACTTCTGCAGCACAGAAAACACAAACCGATGGTTTATATTCATATTGCATTATACATCATATTCATTAGACACAATGTCATGCTAATGGTCTCATGTTTTTGTATTGATAGGATGGATCGAGTGTACAATGTGTCTTATGCATTACACTCTAGCCAGCAGGCTGTATGGATTTGAATCAGCTATTTTTTTTTAATGATTATTATTATTATTAATATTATTATTATTAATAGATTTTTCTGGTTACCGTCATTAGCCACTGTGATAATTACATTACATTACATTATAGGCATTTAGCAGACGCTCTTATCCAGAGCGACTACACAGCATTTTTCTTTTTTTATTATACATATATATCCATTATGATAGCTATATATAATATACAATGCAGGTGAAGGACCTTGCTTGCTCAAACAAGGCAGTGTCGCACCGACCCGAATCGAACCGACACCCTTTTCCTTTTTTCAACCCAGTTTCTCACCCAGTTATACCACACTGCCGCCCGAATAATGAAGGCATGGGCCAGTGGCGTTCATAGGCAGATAAATGCACCCGCTAAGAATCTCAATCCACATTCAGGGCTGAAGAAAATGGAGGCACACGCGGGAATGGGACGTCTCTTCTGTCACTCGTCGCGCGCTGGCCCAGGGAACCCCGGCCGTCACTCGCTCGCTCATCCGGAGAAATCCCAGCATGCCGCGTGGCGGGGGTCAAACCAATTCAGCCGATAACCGATGGAAACCCGGGCCAGAGTCTTGGCATTGATTTTTGGCGTATGGTTCGTTTCACACTACGCGTTATTCCATTGGGTGTTATATCAATCCACGGTAATGAACTTTCTTTCAACATGGCCTGCCCTGGCCTGCAGCAGAGCGATGGTTCAGAAGCACGGCGCTCAAAATACAGCGCCTGTAGACCGTGACATATGGAAGCACAGACAGAGTGTATTTATAGACTAAGAGCGCGTTACATGCCATGACACCCCTCTGGGAGGGAGAGGCGGCAGCTCTGGGGTTTCAACTTCATTTACCGCATGGAGGGAGGGAGGGGAGGGAGGGAGGGAGAGAGAGAGAGAGGGAGAGGGAGAGGGCACCCACACAGACACAAAAACAAATACAAACCCCTTCAAAAAACAACAAGCTAAAACAACAAAGACAAATGAAATGACAGGCCTACAAGCACAACTGAGACTCGCAGAGAGACGGGCCTACAAGCACAACTGAGACTCGCAGAGAGACGGGCCTACAAGCACAACTGAGACTCGCAGAGAGACGGGCCTACAAGCACAACTGAGACTCGCAGAGAGACGGGCCTACAAGCACAACTGAGACTCGCAGAGAGACTGACGGGCCTACAAGCACAACTGAGACTCGCAGAGAGACGGGCCTACAAGCACAACTGAGACTCGCAGAGAGACGGGCCTACAAGCACAACTGAGACTCGCAGAGAGACGGGCCTACAAGCACAACTGAGACTCGCAGAGAGACGGGCCTACAAGCACAACTGAGACTCGCAGAGAGACGGGCCTACAAGCACAACTGAGACTCGCAGAGAGACGGGCCTACAAGCACAACTGAGACTCGCAGAGAGACGGGCCTACAAGCACAACAGAGACTCGCAGAGAGACGGGCCTACAAGCACAACTGGACGTTCGGACCGGGAGAGACAAAAAAGAACAAAAAGAAAAAGTTTGATAAAAAATAAGTCACATTTTTAGAAGAGTGCGCTGTCACTCAGCGCTTAGTTAACTTTATGTGAAAAGCTCATTTATGTCCCGCTATGCTTCAGAAGCCACTGATCACCTCTCGTGCCGCGACGCATCAGGAATGCCTTAAATACTGATGCATGAACAGATGCTTCAGGCTGAGAAATCACAGTCTAATCTGCACGTGGCTCTTCCGTCACCAGCAGTGCTCACAAGCCGCACGGGTAATTCAGTGGAAATTAAATGATTATACAAAGAAAACTGCTTTCAAAGTGTTCAACTATGATGACTCAAGTCTTGCTGTAGTTCATTACATTACAGGCATTTAACCCTCCCAAATCTGGAACATGCATGGACTGAAGTAAAAAGAGCTGTTCTGGGTTTTATTGAGTTATCCAGCTAGTACTAACTCAGTAATCCTGCTTCGTAGTATACCACCTTGGTAAGTCAAGTGCTTGTGCAGTTCATAAGGGAGCAAAGTGATACGTTACATGTTAAAGTATTAACGGTAGGCTACAGTAGCCTACTTCAGCAATAAAACATTTTAGCTCGATGGATAGAATAACTTTTATTTTCCCGATGGGGAACTTCATTTGTAGACACCATAAAAGGCAAATCAGTTCAACACATAAAGTACATTTACCATTACTTTCATTATGACTTTCAAATACATTGTTATTTGGTGCTTAATATCGTAACGTTACATTTTATTTTCGCCCTCTTCTGGATTCTCATATTGCTCGCACCCTGCCTGGCCAGCACAGGTAGCTAATGTTTAGTTTATCCAATCTATTTGTGAGACATTGTATAACATAGCACCCCTAGCAATGTAATAATAGTTCAAATGAACACTGTTTTGATGTTCACAATATGCTTGATGTATCGCATTAGGTTAACATTTAAAAGTTTCGCAGGCGTAGCAGTCGTTCACACAAATGGTATAGCTACTAAAATGAGCTAAACCTAGCGATTAATTCACTTTTAACTTTCTAACATTATGATAATGCACATAAATGTACATTAGGCCAGCTAGGCGGCTAACTTTATAATTTGTTCATAAAACGTAATTTACCATTTATGATCCGAGCCTACGCTGTAATGATCCAAGCCTGGTTGCTGTCTAAATCCAGCTCACTCCTCACTGCTTTCAACCACCAGTCTCTTCTTTCGGTCGTAAAATTTAGTTCGTTCACCCTGCCTGGTGGTTTAGCTACTATGGTGAGGAATCAGATTATCATGTAAAAGGACATTTTCGCCTTTTCCCAGTTTTATTCGCACATCAGTACGCAGTGCAGAAGTTCGGCATTGTAGGACAGCAATCATAGTAGCATTAGCATGAAACTCGTTTCATGGAGTAGCAAACACTACTAGTTCAGTGGTAACGTTAAGCATCTCTGTTAGGGTTGGTCCTCCAACATGGTGGCGCGTCCCTGTAACCATTGGTAATGACAGTTCTAGTTCTATGTGACAAGCCTCTATTACCAGTAGTGATTGTGACATCAGCATTAGAATGTTCAGTTAAGAACATTCTAAGTTACATATTTGTGATCTTGCACCTTCAAGGGTTCAATGAGAGCTACAGTTAATCTTACCACAGGCCAGAAGATGGGTGAAAAAAAAATTAATAAATAAGAATGATTAAGTTGTGCTTCCTCCCGTTTGGGCAGTGTAGGGAAGGGAAAAGCTGGCCATGAAAACATTGACTTATCGCTGATCTCTTCAGACAGCTCTGGGCTTGAGCCCAGCCTGAAATTGCATGAGATGTGAGATGTCAGGGCACTGAAATATATGCAGGTGTGTGCCTTGGCATGTGGCATTCGGGGGGGGAGATGGCGCTGTACCAGTTATCCAGCTAACTCAGTAATCCTGCTTTGTGAAATACCCCCCAGGAGTTGTGAGTCAACGTCATTTGATCAAATGTCAAATGGACAGAGTATGCCTCACGTGTGGAGCGAAGCCCTGCCTTTCTCAAGAAAGCGAAATCCAAGAAAACGACGTCTGTTCAATACTTTCCAAGTGTAAATTCATAAAACCTTTATGAGGAGACAAACATTTATGAGCAG
>CM040398.1:35683612-35721112 GCA_022702515.1 Ilyophis sp. 1 JC-2022
GGCAGTGTCGGTGTGGTTTTTGTTTTCTTGCTTCTGGCCACGAATGGTACAGAATAGAATAGTCGTGTTTGTCAACATCGTCCTTCAGGCTTGATTTGTGCTTGTTCCTGTCTGCCCGCATCGATCGCCTGCGTCCCGGCCTAGGGGGCTGGAATTACAACCTCGCTTGATTCGAGCGCGGAACAGCGCCGTCAGTCCGTACTCAGATTTACTGTGGGTTATCCGAGCCGTAGCTCGTTGGTCCTTTGGCAGATCCGCTCAGTCTAACGGCATGGCCACTCGCGGTGAATCCAAATTAACCCCTCTCTGAAGAAGCTGCTTCAAGTTTAGCAAGCTTTTCAAAACACTAACAGTTTACAGTGATGGGCTAAGAGCTTTCCTCCATTATCCCAAAGGCTGCAAATGTATTAAAGTTGTTACATCCTGAATATTAATGAAAAACCACAGTGTGTTCTTAGATGTTCAACATTTTTGTATCTTTATTTATTTTCTTTTTGGAAGTGCCGAAACACTTTCGTAGCATTGGAATTCTGTCTTTACCCCAAAGCTTTGAATTTTTTCTGGTGAAAAACCACTCAAGCTCATCACCTCAGTTTATACAGAAAGGGCGGCCATTTTGGGCCGTATCCAGATATTCTAGTTTCAGAGAAAATGTGAAGAACAACCAGATCTACCACATATTTTAGAGGAACGATATTTGTGCTGTGAAAAAAGAAATCAAACTAATATCCCAGAATGTGCGACTGAAACAGACACATACGTTGTGCTGTTAGTCTGTCTGCCTGTTGAATTAATCGCCTTCCTTCGTGAAAACATTGTCCCATGTGTCCCGATTCTGCGCTAATAGGTGTTTAAAGCAGTCATTAAGTTTAGTTGGCTGGGATTTTATGATTTCCTGTGATTGTGCTATACTTCTGGGACATTCCGCGACCCACCATTGTTGCCATGTTAATAATAAAGAATATGAACACGTTAATTATATATATTTTTTTATCCTTAATGACAAATGAGTTTGCGGAATTTACAAGGGCAATATAGTTAATGTGGTAGATTAACAATGCATCTCTTTATGTGGACATCTGGATTTAGATTGGATTGAGCCGCACGGCACCCGGTGTTTTTGAGTGCGACAGACTCACCCGGATAGCACAAAGTGTGTGTGCGCGACAGACTCACCCGGATAGCACAAAGTGTGTGTGCGCGACAGACGCACCCGGATAGCACAAGGCGTGTGTGCGCGACAGCCAGGGCATTTTCCACATCAGTTAGAAAAGCAGAAATGACTATCCACCCTTGCACATGAATCTGTGATGGGCAGCCAGCCATATAAAATCATCCTGCCTCCCATAGAGAAGAGAGGAAAATAAGGACACGATGTCTGATTTAATAACTCCGAGCTAAATATGTCAATTCCGAAACAAAGCTACCGAACGTCTCGGAACAGCTCACTCATAACCCCTGAATGTCTCTTCATCCTCGACAATATCATCTATGAATATGATCATATATTTTCACTGTCTTGACAATGCATGTTACTGAGCATAAAATGAGCATTCTGCAGTCATGAGATGTAGCCTCTTCACAAACATGTGAAAGATATACTGTGGCACCCCACTTGTATTGTGCAAAAATCCATAATGCAGAATCATTCCTATTCAAATGCTGCTTGAATACTGCATGTTATAGTAAGTCTTTCGAGGAATATTTTTAGCTTTAAACTTTAACATAGCATAGTCTTTTAATGCTGCTATAATTTATATTTCCTTGTCTTTCAGCGTCATAGATGAGCCATCAAAGCTATTTCAGTATAAAATCTGCAGCCTCTAGTGTAACCTATCCCACATGCTGAGACTTTACATAAAATGTTTAGATAGAAAGATAAAATTAAACGAGTGCCTATTCTTAAAGGACGGCTAGAAGAAAGCTTCTTTATTCCAACAGAATTTTTTTTCCAATTTGAACAGATTGTGAGGGAAAAAATGTAAAAGCCAGTTAATCTCTGACCAGCGTGCTCTTCACTCTGTAGTACTAACCAGGGTTCATGTTGATCTTACACTTTTTGCCTTTCAAATATATCACATTGAAGGCCTATAAATGTAATTTTATTTTTTTGTAAAATTATGTACGGTCAATAGTATAGTGGAAAAGACGTCTTTCCTTAATCACATAATCTGAGCACCTGTAAAAAGCACCTTTTCCAGTTAAACCCTTTCATTCTCTCCCAGTCATCTCTCCTCATGTCGTCACATGACGCAAACAAAGCCGTTGCCATGACAGCGAACGTATGAACCCTGCGCAATTCAAAGGGGAAAAAGAATCTCACGGTTGTAACTGTTCAACTCTCTGCATTAGAACTGCCGTTAGACCAGTTTATGGAAATATGAGTAATATTATAAACACATACAGGACATAAAAACATGAATCAAATCCATGCTTAGATTTCCATAATGTTTAACAGCAGTCTTTCCTGCTTTACCTGGATGTGTTGTATACCCAATTATAATGTTTAACAGCAGTCTTTCCTGCTTTACCTGGATGTGTTGTATACCCAATTATAAAGTAGAAGTGTAACCGCAATCGAGCTTACATAAAAGGAAAAATATGTTTATAAATTGAAATATAGAATAATTGATATACTGAAAATGCAAGGCCGCCTTTGTTCAGAGGCTGTGGATGGAGTTCCGATGTGCGGTTTCCTGGTTTTCCCAAATCCCAGCGCCCGTTTCCTTGGACAGATTGAGCCACGTTTGTTTTCCTGTTTTATCAAAGCGTTCATTAATCACCCCGCTGCATCAGCCTAGGGAATCGGAGCCATTTTAACAGAAATCCATCAGAGTCCAGTTTAATTTTAACTTGTGTCAAAGGGATGCCATCCTTTCCCAGTATTAATCTTGGCTATTCTCACTGACAACATTAATTATGTCCTTAATTGTCTTTGTGCTGCTCTAAAAGATAGCTTCCTGCATTTGTCTCCAAAGCACGTATGCTAATTCAGCCCTAATCTGTCACATTATCTTTACACTTTTTGGTCAATTTTTATTTTGAATAAATGTGTGCTATTGTCTGTTGGGTGGAAACATGGGTGTAGAACAGAAGAAATCCTTTGAGACTTTAAAAAAAAAGGTACTAAAGGTACTTTTAAAGGTACTAAAGTGAACCTGCCTTTTCTTGGTAAACAGGTGGAACAACACGGCAAGGACACGTCCACATAATCCAAACTGAAAAAGAAAAAGGCCGTGGTGGAGATCACCTTCCCGCCAGGGGAAATCTGCGAGCATGAATGCGTTTATCTTATCCACGTCAAGCTCATAATCCCATACTCATATACACTCATCTGCCATAGTGTAGCAAACTGTACATCTACCTCTCAGATTTCAAAGGGCCTTCTTCTTATGTACATTATTCCTTTCAACATTGTACATTTTGACACATTACTTGCGTTATTGTGGTTTTTTCTGTCTTGGAGTGAAAGTAGACATTTGTCACAGACAGTCAATCTCTCCCCCACCCCCTCAACAAGTTTTGAGTTTGTTAATCAGAGAAAAGAGAGGACACTTCCATTTCTACCCTTCAAATTCAGGATGAGGCCGGAAGAGAATGGTATTATGGGATATCGTATGAGACCGGAAGAGAATGGTATTATGGGATATCGTATGAGACCGGAAGAGAATGGTATTATGGGATATCGTATGAGACCGGAAGAGAATGGTATTATGGGATATCGTATGAGACCGGAAGAGAATGGTATTATGGGATATCGTATGAGACCGGAAGAGAATGGTATTATGGGATATCGTATGAGACCGGAAGAGAATGGTATTATGGGATATCGTATGAGACCGGAAGAGAATGGTATTATGGGATATCGTATGAGACCGGAAGAGAATGGTATTATGGGATATCGTATGAGACCGGAAGAGAATGGTATTATGGGATATCGTATGAGACCGGAAGAGAATGGTATTATGGGATATCGTATGAGACCGGAAGAGAATGGTATTATGGGATATCGTATGAGACCGGAAGAGAATGGTATTATGGGATATCGTATGAGACCGGAAGAGAATGGTATTATGGGATATCGTCTTGGGGAAAGTGTGAGGTCTGAAAGAAACTTAGATGCGAATGAGAAAAGTGAAGTATTTTTATTTGATGAGAAAGCTGCATATTTGGCATCACTGCCTTAAACTGCGTGCGTGCATGCGTACGTGCGAGCGAGCGAGCGAGCGTGTTTGTGCGTGTGTGTATGCGTTTGTGTGTGAGTGAGTGAGTATGCGTTTGTGTGTGAGAATGTGCGTGTTTGTGTGTGTATATGTTTGTGTGTGTGTATATGTGCATGCGTGCGTGCGTGCGTGTGCATGCGTGCGTGCGTGGTGTGTGCATGCGTGCGTGTGTGTGTATATGTGTGTGTATGCGTGTGTGTACGTGTGTGTATATGTGTATGTGTGCGTGTGTGCATGCGTGTGTTCTGGGGATATATGGGATGGGAGATATTTGGGACTGAGGAGTGAGGACGGGAGAGCTCACTTGGTTGATTGTTTTGGCTCTGGCCAGTCTGGCCTTCACGCACTGTGTTTAGCTTGGCTGTGTGTGTATCGATGCACTCGATGTTTGTACCCATTTACATGTCTACGTGTTCTTAAAAATGATATTATTCATATTAGTATTGACATTATTGGATCCTGTGAAGTTCATGAAGGTCAGGTGTAACAGTTAAGTGGATAATTATTGTAATTCCTGCTTTATCGGAGCCGTTTTGTTGTTGCTATATCTGCTATGTGAGTAGTTTCTTTTTTGTTTTGTGTTAAGACGGGATAAGTCTTCATTGGTTGTTCAGCAGGTTTGTGCATTTACAGCGTGTGTGTGTGTGCATTTACAGTGTGTGTGTGTGCGTGCGCGCATTTACAGTGTGTGTGTGTGTGTGCGCATTTACCAGAAAAAAGTCAGGAGAAACAACCCTTAAAGGGATCCATCCGCATCGACTCCATATCTGGCCGCAGAGTGATGGTTTGGGGCTCGTTTGGTACCTTAGACCCTTGATGACTTACAGCCAGTCACATGTTCCATACTGTACCAGTGTAATTTACAGCTGAATCTAGTCTCACCCCCCAATTCCCATAGAGATCCATTCAAATGCAGAGAGGTTATAGTATCGCTTGTAACAGTAGCTGAAAATTAGATATCGAGAGTCTTTTGATGTTGAAGGGTCACAGACTTCAGGAAGTAACAGTATGGGATTTGCTAAAATTACTAAAAACATGTTTTCATGTTTTTCATTATTGGTTATTGAGTACAGATTGATGGGCAAAAATGTATCCATTTAAAATAAGATCTACAACACAATAAAGTGTGCAAAAAGTGAAGGGTTATGAATACTTTCGAGCACCACTGTAGCTGCTCTATGGCACTTTATAACAGGAAAGAATGGGGATCTTAATTAGTGTGAAGGACTGCAGGGTTGCTATTAGGATGTGCTATTAAGACAATCTCAACAAGTATTTTAGTCTCATATTTAAACGAATAATATTATTTCTATTCCTTTTTTGCTAAATGAGACAAAACATCTGCCAATGAGGTGAGACAGTTTGACAAATTTTTTGCCAATTTGCCAATGAGGTAATTTCACTTCTCAATTAAAAAGTAACTTAAAACGAGCGAATATTTTCCACTTAAGAGAGAAATATTTTCAAGTCTCATTACAAGACAAAAACACTGGTTAAGATGCTGGCTTTTTTTTGCAGCGCAAATCTTGAGTAAAACTCTCACCTCATTGCCAATCTTTTTGTCTTATTTAGCAAAAAAGTAATAGAAATAAGATTTTAAGTCTAAACATAATGCTAGACACAGTGAGGAGATGCTAGACACAGTGAGGAGATGCTAGACACAGTGAGGAGATGCTAGACACAGTGAGGAGATGCTAGACACAGTGAGGAGATGCTAAGCTTGGTTTGGTGAGGTTTGGAAATGCTTTTCTTTTTCCTCATTATTCTACTTCTGTAGCAAATTTAGATTTTTACTGCATTTTATTTGAAGGTAGTATAGTGACAGACAGGAGTCAGGACATTTCATGTGCTTAGCCAATCAACCGTCCACCCCATCCTGATTCCAAAATGTACTATTGACTATATTGCTGGTGTGCCCATAAAGAGAGAGTGAGTGAGAGTGAGAGTGAGAGTGAGCGAGAGAGAGGCTGCAGTCTGAATCTTGTCGGCGTATTTGTTGCCACAGTGACTAATCGTGATTCCAGGCCCACACAATGCCTGATGTTCATGGGAAACACGTTCCGGCCGGGCTCTGTATGTGCAAAACCGGCCCCTCATCACAGAGACGGTCACAGCTTTCACATACACTATATCTGTGTGTTATTAAAACCTGCCAGGGGTTCCCACAACGTCCACAGTCAATTATCACCCAACTACAGGGTGGAGTTCATTATGTGAGTATTTTACAAAGAGAATTTGTTTACACAAAAGTGGCAGGACATTTTCTGCATCAGTGGTGCAGAAAACAATGAAGATACCTTTTTGCCATTTGTATTCATAGAATTATGGCCACCGATTCAGTCTAACCTCAAAGATTAAAAAAACAAAAAAAGGTGCTGCTTGATGGCTCATTAGGTTATGGCACCACGCTGCAGTGAATGGATGAGCTTCACTGGATTGGATATACTCACACCCACATTGGTTGCCAAATGTACAAAAGAAAAAAAAAAACGTTCCCTCTTTTTCACAACGTGATTCTGTCCAAACTATATAACTCATTTTAAAGGATTGTTCTCGGAAACATTCTGAGTACTGAATTTTCTGATCGATGAAATCTGAAGTAAGTAAATTGCTCATGACAGGCGATTAGATTGCAGTGCTGTGACGTACCTTTATGCTGCGACTTTTGAAAAGACAGAAATCTTGTTGAGCCATAAGAAAGTGCCTAACGGAGAGAGATCTTAACTGTAAACCTTTATTGCTTTGTGTACTTAAGGTCATTCGGAGATGAGAAACAAGTGTTGTATTTTTGATCGCCAACCACTAGTCTTGGAATCCATGGTCTATAATTCTCCTTGTGCAATGTTGTCAAGTCAATATTAAATAAAGCTTTTTTTTGTCTCCCATTATAGTGATTTTTTTCCTTCTGGGTTCATATTGATAAATGATGTTTTCCGTGCTGAGTTAACATACATTACAGTCCATGCATTTAGCAGAGCCTTCTCCAGAGCCACTTACACACAATTTGCTTCTTTTTTTGTTTTTGTTTCCATATTATCCATTTCTACAGCTGGATATATACTGAAGTTATTCAGGTTAAGTACCTTGCTCAAGGGTATAACGGCAGTGTCCTACCTGGAAATCTAACCTGCAACCTTTCAGCCCAGTTCCTTAACCATTATACGACACTGCCGCCAGTATTCATTAACATGCATTTAAGTAATTAATCAAGTCAATTTATAGGTCTTAAAAGAATGTTATACATTGCTCACAATGACACTGAAACACATAATACAATAAATTCCTAAATGTTGTGGCAAAATATTGAATGTTTTTTGATTAATTGCTGGTCCTCTCACTCACTCACTCACTCACTCACTCACTCACTCACTCACTCACTCACTCACTCACTCACTCACTCACTCACTCACACTCTCTCAGAGTGAACCATGTTGTGTTGAAGTGGTTCCATTTTAAATGTTTAAATCTGCACCGGTGAACCCGTTTCACCACTACAGCAGTCTGGACCAAACGTAAACTCTGCGATGTAGGAAAGTAAACAGAGAGCTGGTGAGTTGACTGAAACGGCTCCCGTCTCTTTCACACGGCAGTAAAGCTCAAGCAGCTACCCGGCCCCTTCTTACAGAGCCACTCAGAGACTTTACCAAAGGACAGCTTAGGACAGAAACGCTTTAAGAGCTCTTTAAAAACACCCTCAGCCTCAACATTATTCTCATTCTGACAGAGGAGAGAGGGTTTCTTACAGCAGTTAATTGAGCTGGTATTTATGGAAACAAAAAGGACAGTCGGTGTTTAATATCCCCACATTTCCATCACAGTGCACATTATGAGCGGATTAACTTAAACCACGTCTGTTTAATGGTCCGGCAGAAGAGAGGGGGCTATTCATTAAGCAAACTTATAAATGCCTCTCTGCTGGAGATTCCCCTACTGACAGCGAAAAGTTTTACGAATGTTTGCTAATCACGTTCATTATTTAGCCCCAAGCTTTTTTATTTTTTTAATCCCAGTTCAGTGGAGGGAGGGAGCGGGATACACATTTGCACAACAGATTTTTAACGCCCCCCCAGTTAGCCGAACATGCACGTATTTGGACTGTGGGAGGAAACCCATGTGGACACAGTAAATGCATACTCCACACAGAAAGGCCCCGGCCAGAATTCGAACCCGGAACCGTCTTGCTGTGATGCGACAATTCTATCCACTCTACCACCGTGCCGTCCACGCTGCACCATCACACGGCATCAACTCAGCACACTGGCCCCTCAGGGCTGTGCTGCACCATCACACGGCATCAACTCAGCACACTGGCCCCTCAGGGCTGTGCTGCACCATCACACGGCATCAACTCAGCACACTGGCCCCTCAGGGCTGTGCTGCACCATCACACGGCATCAACTCAGCACACTGGCCCCTCAGGGCTGTGCTGCACCATCACACTGCATCAACTCAGCACACTGGCCCCTCAGGGCTGTGCTGCACCATCACACGGCATCAACTCAGCACACTGGCCCCTCAGGGCTGTGCTGCACCATCACACGGCATCAACTCAGCACACTGGCCCCTCAGGGCTGTGCTGCACCATCACATGGCATCAACTCAGCACACTGGCCCCTCAGGGCTGTGCTGCACCATCACACGGCATCAACTCAGCACACTGGCCCCTGAGGGCTGTGCTGCACCATCACACGGCATCAACTCAGCACACTGGCCCCTCAGGGCTGTGCTGCACCATCACACTGCCACGCTTGTGTGAGGCCATAATGCCATAGTCACCGGGCCAGTGAACGGAGTCCAGAGTATTCCACGTGAAGAACCTACTGGCTGCATTTCATCGAAAGCCAATTGAGCACTCAAGTGAACAAAAATAAACAACAGTTTAAATCAGGACTATGGCTGTACCTCCCTACTATGGTTACGCGGTATACCGGTAAATAAAATAAAATAAAATAAACAAACAAATTAAAAAAAACACTACAGCGCTAGCAAAACCAGCAATAGTCCGATACCAGCATTTTGTAAAATGTAATAGTTTATAAAAAATAAAAAACACATCTGACATTGCTTTCAATTGCAGCAAATTGATTGCCTGGAAAATAAATACTGCGCCTTTAAGAATTGAGGGAAACATTAAAGCTATAGTATACTTTTCCCCCAACGGTCACATTTGTTGTCAAAACATTTCAAAATCACAACATCCCACGTCCCTGCCCACAGAAAAATACATTTTATGAGAAATGCTTATCAGTGGTTTGCCGTGGTATCAATATCAAGGTACCAAACCTGGTATTGGTATCAAAGTCGACCAACACTACACCCTACAGCAGGGGTAGGCAACCCTGGTCCTAGAGAGCCGCAGGGTCTGCTGGTTTTTGTTTTCACCTTAAACACAGCAACTAATTAGACCAAAGAAACCAGGTGAGGTGAGTTAACTGTGTAATCAACTGCTTTAATTGATCAATTAAGTGGTGAGTAACAACAAAAACCAGCAGACCCTGCGGCTCTCTAGGACCAGGGTTGCCTACCCCTGCCCTACAGCCTTATACCTGGAGACCAACTTCCAGAAAAAATGAATCGATTCCTTCATCAGTTCACTTAGCTTCCTCATTTCACTACAGCTAAAACATTCCATAAATGCCACTTACTTGTGAATTCAGGTGTAAGATCACAAATATGTGATTAGAATGTTCATAACTGAACATTCTAATGCATGATGTAACAATCGCTACTGTTAACCGAAAACATAAGAGTTCTAGAACACACTACTCTTCAAAGGGTAAAGCAGATCAAACACACTTATGCAAATGTTTTAAAATATATCCGCGGTATCCCATGTAAGCTGACCATAACTGCGTGCAGTCACGTCTGTTTTAACTGCATAATATCAACGACTTAAATATCAACTAATTCTTGCAGAACTGCATTTTTTCCTGTGGCCAGCTTTCAAACACACGTATTGCTGATGACTGACTTGCTAAATCGCAGGAGATAATGAAGGAAATTAAACCTCTGCAGCCCTCGTTATAATCACTCATTTAAAAAATAATTCCCTTTCAGTATTAGACTACACGTGCCAAAGCATCAGCAAGCCAACAAGCTCACTCGCTTCTCAGAGACGCTCCTGATCTGCACCTGCCGTACCTGGATAATAAGCGCTATGTCTATTTGTGAGTGCGTGTGGGCGGCACGAACATTCAATTACCGCCCCTGTGAATACGGCGAGGTTCGAGGGCGACGTGCACACTAATTTAGGACCATCTCAGGCTGTCCTTGGTATAAAAAGCCTGCCACAAAGCCGCTGTTCTTGCCCGTATGACACTGGTTATCTTATTTTAATATCTGCGTGGATATTACAAACCCACCAGTGCTGTCGTGCAGGTGCTTTAAAAGGTAACTACACTCAAGCTCACTTTTTTTCTCTCGCTGTAAACGTCTTTGTGTGCCGACCTAATAATGAAATTTATTCATGCATTTCGTTATTTCAAGATTAATAAACTGGTAAAAAAAAAAAAAAGCATCTTTGTGCTGCCCCTAACGGTTGAAATGTCACTTCTGCTCCCCACACTGCCCCCGCCACAATCATGATGTCAGAGTACCTCTTTGGAGGTACCTCTACGTCATATAGATAATTGTTGTCGCCCACAACGCAAACAGCCGGCACCTGATTGGCTAGACCCACTACGTTAGTTTCAGCTCCACGTTTTTTAAACCGGAACCACGTTGTGTCCTGTTCATAAACTCTCTTATACAACTTAAATAGTCCACTAATATAGGTTTCTGAAAATATTTGCGGTGAGAAATAGGCCATGTAGTTGCTGAATCTTGATTCATATTTGATCCGCAACGTCCAGTTTGACAGCTTGATCCGAGTTACACAAAATCATTTGCACAATGTATGTTCATTTATGCAAATGACGATGGACACAGCTCCTCCGCCCCCACCACTCTCCCTCGCTCACCCCACAAAGTATTTTTCTAAATTGTGTAGTAGGCGGAGACAGGCTGAGACAGTGGGTGTACTTACTCTTTAAAGATAATGAGACACAGGATGGGGGGGGGGTGAGGTTATTGGCAGGAGAACATTCTGGAACAGCTCGGGTTTGTCCTTGCATGCCATGTAAATCTACACCAGGGCTGTGTCCGAGTCAGAGCCCTATCTACTGCATTCTGTGTCCTGCGTAGTGTGAACTAGCAAACTGTTTCCTGCATACTGTTTAATACGCAACATGCAGTATGCATAAAAACATCCTCCGTACTATTAACAGCGAAAACCCGGAAGCATATCATCCGGGTATTTATAAGTACACTACATTTCGAGAAGATTTTGCCTACTTAACTTTCTCATCCAGTGTACTCGACAAGCATACTCAATAGTATAGAAAGAAGGGTGTTGATTGTAACACAGCCCAGGTCTTGCACATACCCTTTGTGGCTTTGTAACCATCACACTAACCGTGGCCCAGTTTAGAGGCTGGTGGCAGAAGGGCTGTATAGCTCTTATAGTCTATTCTGCTTAGTCTGTAGTGCTGCTTGCACTGTGTGTAACGCTGTAAAATCTCTGGGGTTAGTTTGCGTTGAAGTAGCACTATATTTTTAATGATCACATCTTGGAAAATGTTTTTCATATTTGGTCCAGTAGCATGTATACAGCGTGTTAATTTTCTAGCCAGGCATGTCTTTGTCAGCATATCTCTTTGTAATAGTCCTGTATCCAGATTTTGACAGGTATGACTCATGGCAGGTTGGTCAATCTGGCAGGGAAAGACTATCAATTTATCAATTACCATCCCAGTTTTGTGCAGAAAATTAATGCGTCCATTATCCAAAATCTTCTGTCTTTAAAGCTTAATAAATCCACCATGAAGACATTGTGCTCAGCGTGTTTTGTTTAAAGTGTGTGTGCCGCCTGTTTGGAAGAATTATCTTTGTTCGCAGCTCCAGAGTACAAGAGCTTCTCCCTCCCTGAGGCGTGTCTGTGGTGTATGACAGCAGACCCTCCCTGAGGCGTGTCTGTGGTGTATGACAGCAGACCCTCCCTGAGGCGTGTCTGTGGTGTATGACAGCAGACCCTCCCTGAGGCGTGTTTGTGGTGTATGACAGCAGACCCTCCCTGAGGCGTGTTTGTGGTGTATGACAGCAGACCCTCCCAGAGGCGTGTTTGTGGTGTATGACAGCAGACCCTCCCTGAGGCGTGTTTGTGGTGTATGACAGCAGACCCTCCCAGAGGCGTGTTTGTGGTGTATGACAGCAGACCCTCCCAGAGGCGGGTTTGTGGTGTGTGACAGCAGACCCTCCCTGAGGCGTGTCTGTGGGGTATGACAGCAGACCCTCCCAGAGGCGTGTTTGTGGTGTATGACAGCAGACCCTCCCTGAGGCGTGTTTGTGGTGTATGACAGCAGACCCTCCCAGAGGCGTGTTTGTGGTGTATGACAGCAGACCCTCCCTGAGGCGTGTTTGTGGTGTATGACAGCAGACCCTCCCTGAGGCGTGTTTGTGGTGTATGACAGCAGACCCTCCCTGAGGCGTGTTTGTGGTGTATGACAGCAGACCCTCCCTGAGGCGTGTTTGTGGTGTATGACAGCAGACCCTCCCTGAGGCGTGTTTGTGGTGTATGACAGCAGACCCTCCCTGAGGCGTGTTTGTGGTGTATGACAGCAGACCCTCCCTGAGGCGTGTTTGTGGTGTATGACAGCAGACCCTCCCCCTGAGGCGTGTTTGTGGTGTATGACAGCAGACCCTCCCTGAGGCGTGTTTGTGGTGTATGACAGCAGACACGTCCCAATTTTGCCTTACAAGAAATATTGAGCGAGGCAGCAACAATGGAGGCAGCCACAGAGAGCTGAAAACCTCGCAGGTACTTAAACCGATCGTAAACACAGCAGGTACACTCCTTTCCCAGCGCTGGAATATTAGATATACGACGCGGCAGTTAAAAAATGGTCAAAGTCACTCAGGGTACGAGAGCACTATTAATTCCGCTCCGATTCCTCGGTCTAACTTTTCCAAACAAACTTTAAACTTGGGTGGAGAGGCCTGAATATTGGCAGACGAGGCTTCAATAAATCTTTTCCTCAAATAAAAAAAAGAGACATGAAAATACGATATAATGCAAAAATAAATTTAAAAAGTAATAAAAAAATAAAATAAAATAAAAAACTAACAATTAGTGAGTGAATGAAAACAAAATGGGAGCAGCCCTGAAAGCGTTATCAACCAAATGCTTGTGTCTTTAAACTTCTCTTCAATGTTTACTTGGGTGCAAAATTAACACCAGCCACCACTGCCAGCAGCCAAATGCTGGTAAAATCTTGATTGTGGCTGATAAAATATTTGTCTGGTTAACCAACCAGGGGCACATTTCCCAAAAGCATCGTAAGGCGAAGATCGTACAACCCTTTTTACGCAGGTTCATGAACTTTGGGTGCGTTTGCCAAAAGCATCTTAACTTCTGACGCTCTTAGAAACGCGCGTGGATTAACAATTACTCCCGAACAGACGTAGAAGCGCATTAAGTGTGTTTTAGAAGCCCATAGATCACATGCTTTATTAGATTTGTCATGTTAGTGTTCATTTAATGTTATGGTTACCATAACTACTGATTGGGTTTTTTAAATTTTATTTAAATTATTATTTTTTTTGTTTTGATTTTTTTAAAGTGATGTTAGATGCAAAAATATTTAAATGTATTCATTTTTATACAGTGAGCACCATAATTAATTGGACAGTGACATAGTTTGTTATTTTGGTTCTGTACTCTAGCACTGAGTTTGAAAGGATACAATGAGGTTGAAGTGCACACTGTCAACTTTAATTTGAGGCTATTTTCATCCATATCAGATGAACTGTTTACAAATTATAGAACCTTTTGTACATAGTCTCTCCCCCCCAATTTCAGGCATCAAAATATATTGGACAGTTTAACATAATGTAGACTAAAGTAATCATTGTTAAGATAAAAAAAACTCTTGATATCTTATTTTCTGATACTCCTACAAGCGATACTATAACGCAGGGGTGGCCAATTCCAGGCCTCGCGGGCCGGTGTGTATGCAGGTTTTTGCTGCCGCCAGTTAACAATTATTTTTATTATAGCCCAATCGTTTACACGATCTGATATTTTAAAAATCATATATCCGCGATAAAAAAAGCAGATGATGAATGTGTGTTGTGCCGTATGCGTTGTGCGTGTATATTAGCATTTTATCGTTCTGTTTTTTACAAGTGAATTGGTGATGTGTGTGTGTGTATGATTAGCTGATTGAGCCGTGGGTGGGGTGGCATAAAAAAAAAACACACACCGCCCCTGAGGCCGGCGGCTGGGGACCCCTGCTATAACGCCTCTGCATTTGAATGGATCTCTTTGGGAATTGGGGGGTGGGACTAGATTTAGCTGTAAATTACACTGGAACAGTATGGAACACATGGTTGGCTAAATAGCTGTAAGTTATCAAGGGTCTGACGTATCAAGCAAGCCTGAAACCATCACTCTGCTGCCAGAAATACATGGAGGGTTTCTTCTCCTGACTTATGGGTTTCTTCTTCAGACTTATTTTTCCAGAGTTCAATAGAAAGATTTGTCAGGAGAAACAACCCTTACAGTGATCCATCCATATCTACTGCATATCTGGCAGCAGAGTGATGGCTTGAGGCTTGTTTGATACCTCAGATCATTGATGAGGCTCGTTTGATACCTCTTCCTCCTCGCCTGGACAGCGATGATGTACAGTGTAGCAGTCACCGTGATGGCTGCACACCATTTTGATGGCCTGAATGAAAAGAAGGCCTCCCCCGGACCTGCACACGCACCTGAAGCACATTTTCCACCTTCCGATAGTGCGGTCCACAACGCTTCGTGCCACATGGTGTGCCTCGTGGAAGGCGACTTCACGACTGGTTGGATACTCTCACATACCGTCCATCTTTATTCGAAGATTTTGTGCAAGGAACGGAGGCCTTATATAGAATTGTTAATTGGCTGACAAATTTAAAACACCTGCATCAATTACTAACACCACGCTTATTCAGAAAAAAAACCTTTTCTTCCTTTGCGAGAGAATGTCTGCCTCCATGAAATTTCACATGAATTCCTTTAACCGTATCAGCAGCACCACGGACAGCGACGTTATGTAGCTCGTAAGAAGCAAGTGGTGCGTTCTTGCTTTAAGAACTTGCTTCGGGAAATGCGTGTTACAAATGAGAGCCCTCGTAGAATCGCTCGTAGAAATCGCACCTAACTCTTAAGATCGAACGTTATCTGGAAATGCACCACAGGTTGTGTTATATTGTAAAAGGTAATATGGCTGGTAAAATGTTGAAAATGGCCGGTGATCTTTAGAACCCACAAGCCACTGGTGAATGAAAACAAGATGGGAGCAGTCACAGCCCTGAAAACGTGATCAACCAAATGCTTCGTAAAAAAAATTTAAATAAAAAAAGCTGGTACGTTTAAACTTCAAACCGATTTAAAATTGTTGTACCGATGGCCCCTCCCTGATTTCTGGAGAAACTTTGTTCCACAGTGTAGGTGCATTGGAGCACTGGAGCATTGGAGCACTGGAGCATTGGAGCACTGGAGCACTGGAGCACTGGAGCACTGGAGCACTGGAGCACTGGAGCATTGGAGCACTGGAGCATTGGAGCACTGGAGCATTGGAGCACTGGAGCACTGGAGCATTGCAGGTTTGCTAAAACAAGAAAGCAGGTTTGCTCCTCTGTTCTTCAAGTTCACATTTTTTGGCACATTGAGCAAGTTGGCGTTGAATGAAAATGGCTCCTCAGGGTACAGAGATGTTCAGGGGACAGCGTCCGTCAGCTACACTCATATATACAGCTACATAAAACTGCTGCTTACAAAATAATTACTTTGTCACCCCCTACCTTTTGTGTGTGTGTGTGTGTGTGTGTGTGTGTGTGTGTGTGTGTTGTATAGGTTGGGTATGTACTTGTTTGTTTTTGTCAATTGATTGTACAAAATACAGATATGTTAAAATATGCAAAAATAATGACTTTGGCCAGAATCTAATTTAAGCAGTCTCACTTTGACATCAGAGTTAGACGAATGGTCAGCGATCATCCGAATTCAGTGAATATAGCTGGGATGCTATAAGCACTGCTTTCAACTGGTTATATTTACCTACAGCCCGGGTTTGATTTTAAGGGGGATGCAAGGGGATGCAATCCCCCTGTTAAAAAAAGACAAAAACTATCCCCTTTGTAAAACTGCCATCTTCCTTTTCTATCCCCCATGTTTTAACCCAAAAAATACATTTTGATATATTTCTACAAACCCCGAGTACTATCTATCCATCCAGGTAGTTTTGCTGAGAACTTACTAGTTTTGTAGGTATCCACTGCAGCTCACCATGATATCACCCTGATAGAATGGACCTCAATGGGCCCAAAGATTGTGGCGCTCTAAGCACTAAAAATGTACATGAGAAAAAATCAACAGCAGCGTCTCTTTCCAAATATAATGACTGCTGTGCACGGCTTTTTTGAAAACTACTTTCTACTGAAGTATGCTGGGTATATCTGCACAAAGTCCCAACCGTATTCTGGGGCTTATATCCATAGATACAGAACCATAGATGTGACATATGTTCACACAATAGTTAGTGGCACAATTTTTGAGACCATACCCAGGTAAGATGGTAGCCAGTAACCATGGTTACTTCGGTAAAAAGTAATTAAAAAATGTGCACAACATGGTCTGTGGATGTTCGTGAGTAACTTTCATATTTGTAAAAAGATGTTGCTGTTGATTTTTTCAAATGTAAATATATTGGCATTTTGACTGCCATAAACAATGGACTTGTTGAAGTTACAGTGGGGCGATGTCAAAGTGAGTCGTACCGGATATCTACAAAACTAGTGAGTTCTCCGCAAAACTACCTGGATGGATAGATAGCACTCCGGGTATGTAGAAACATATCAAAATAAAATGTTTGGGTGAACTGCCCCTTTAATGGTTCTGTGATATGACAGACCCCACCATGACCACTGCCCACAACACAATGTCATTTCCATGAGTTTGTATTATTTATAATTATATTATTTTCCATGAAAGGTTTTTTTGCCAGTTTCAGAGCAAACCTTTGCTCTCAACTCAGAAGTTAATTACTTTGTACCCTCTAATACAATTCTTGTCGCGCGAGACATTTTCAGCGTTACGGTTCAGCGCAAATCCTCCGCCGTGGATTATGCGGAAACATCATGAGCAAAAGATGAATAGAGCGAAGCTGGGAACCTGGCGAATCCTTCAATTTCAGCTTCATCTGGTGCCACCAGCCGCCCCCTGCCGCTCTCAGATAAACGCCTAGGTGGAGAATTATCATTTTAATACAGAGTCAGTGTAACGAGCCAACTCTGGCACTGTAAAAAGACCATAGTCAAGGCCAATGCTTTTCCAAAAACGGCCCCGTTTTGTCTTACAATTGGATTTGAGGAAATGTTTGGCAGCTTGTTTGGGAAGGGACGGAGAAAGTGCGCTTAGTAGGAAACCATTTTGTTTCCAATCCTGACGACGACACCGAGATGCAGGTGCGTAGATGCAACCCGGGATGGAGGTTGCTCTTGGTTACCTGTGGTCGCTCTTGGTTATGAGTCAGTTTTGTGTGTCACACTGGGTTCTTCGATCACAGGTTAGTTTCCAGGCAACGCTGATGTTTTTAGCTCTTTATCTTCTTTTGTCTTTTGAGATGAAAGAAAATGAACCAGTCCCAATCAGCCAATGAAACCGACTGAAGCAAATTAAATATTTTGTGATCGACTGTCAAATGCTTTGTATAAAATAATAACCCACCGATAAACTACCTCCTGCAATAATTAATAAAGGTTATGTACAGTATGACTGTTTTGTATGAGTAATTGGATAGTTGCTGTCTTTGACGTCAGTGTACATTAGAAATGTATGGTAACGCTAGTCCGACAGAAGGTAATATGATGTCTCCAGTTGTGTCAGGGTCTAGCCTTTCCTCTTAATGCACTAGATCCTCTGTGTTCATGTGACAAAATATCTCTGAATACTTTGGTTTATCAATTTTGGCAATAGAAAAATAATACTTTTATTTGTTCTTTTAACCCAATTGGAGATTGAATAGCTTGTATTTTTTTTGTGTGTTAAATATATTTGGAACCCAACACAGGGCTGAGCATGTCCAATTCCCACTCCAATTTGGAATGGCCACTCATCTGCAACTGCAGCCAGGTACATTGCGTGAACTCCACTGGCGATTTGAGAGAGTGTAGACCACGGTTCTCCCCCCAAATTAAATGAAAAATGTCTCGATATAAGTTTATATAATAAAATTTTCCATCCTCTCCCTCTCCTCATAGAGAACAGGGCGTTTCAGTCGCAAAAAATTATATTCAGAAATTTACTACTTGATTGGCTGAGAGTCCACTTATTTGATTGGCTAAAAGTAGGCAATTGATGACATCCCAACCCACGCAAGCCACAGAAGCATAATAGCATCTCTCTCACTGCTGGCTATGAGAGAGATAGCATAGCCCATTGCAACACTGCAAATGTCACACAGTAAGGGCTTACATGTAATGTAACCAAGCAAACAGGGTATTTGATAAGCATGCTTAATAACTAGGAAATAAAGTCAGCAGACAGGCTTGAAATCATACTGGCTACATTCCAGCCTAGTTCTATCCAGTTTGTGCTTTGACAACGAGCTAGTTAGTTGTGTGACAACCAAGCTTGCAGGTTTTTAAGTTAAGACCGTTTTTTTTAAACAGTTTTTAAGCTATACAGTTCAGACAGGCTAGAGAAGTGCAATTCTGGCACCGATTGAAAAATATTTCTGGGATGTACAATCCGTGTGTCTGCTATTGCTTATGTATTGAAGCCCAGGAAACAAAACAAAATGCATCGCTCCAGTTGTGACCCAATAATGATTAGTTATCAATAACATTAGTCATTCAACGTAAATTGATAAAACACAGATGCTTACAGGCTGGATATTTGCAGTCGGGTTTCGAATAACTCCGTTACTCCGTTGCTTCCTTAAAAGTGGCCGGTCTCCACTTGCAGAGGGGCGGGGATATTACATTAGCAGGTCAAAGCGGGTTGGTTGGGGCGGGGATATTACATTAGCAGGTCAAAGTGGGTTGGTTGGGGCGGGGATATTACATTAGCAGGTCAAAGTGGGTTGGTTGGGGCGGGATATCACATTAGCAGGTCAAAGCGGGTTGGTTGGGGCGGGGATATTACATTAGCAGGTCAAAGCGGGTTGGTTGGGGCGGGGATATTACATTAGCAGGTCAAAGATGGTTGGTTGGGGCGGGGATATTACATTAGCTGGTCAAAGCGGGTTGGTTGGGGCGGGGATATTACATTAGCAGGTCAAAGCGGGTTGGTTGGGGCGGGATATTACATTAGCAGGTCAAAGCGGGTTGGTTGGGGCGGGGATATTACATTAGCAGGTCAAAGCCGGTTGGTTGGGGCGGGGATATTACATTAGCAGGTCAAAGCGGGTTGGTTGGGGCGGGGATATTACATTAGCAGGTCAAAGCAGGTTGGTTGGGGCGGGGATATTACATTAGCTGGTCAAAGCGGGTTGGTTGGGGCGGGGATATTACATTAGCAGGTCAAAGCGGGTTGGTTGGGGCGGGGATATTACATTAGCAGGTCAAAGCGGGTTGGTTGGGGCGGGGATATTAAATTAGCAGGTCAAAGCGGGTTGGTTGGGGCGGGGATATTAAATTAGCAGGTCAAAGCGGGTTGGTTGGCTGAAGTAAAGTCAGGTTTCTACGTTGAAAAACCCTGTAGTTCACATTTGCCCCTTTTCAAGAGGGAAATTACTAAAATATCAGCCACACCTAAAACTTCTTATAAAACAAATTCACAAATCTCACAATGTTACACTACTGCAACAGAGTCTACAACCCACGTAAAACAGTGAAATGTGTGACTTTCACCCTTTAAATGTGTTGCTTGTGTTGTAAGGATAAACCATGCCCAACACTCAAATTCTAGTGCAATGTATTGGAGGAGAGATAAATATTACATCCAAAAAAACTGATGCAAAAAAATAAACGTATATATAATAGACTGGAGATGTATAAACAGGCCTATCAATGATGCTTTTATTTCTCCCAGAACAAAATTGCCAATGTCATGACTCCCGTCAGTCGGCATGCATTTATTGATGGCATTGATGGGCCTGCATTGTGTTAGTGTTCAACAGTTACCACAGCCGTCTCATGTAAACAGCACACCTCTTCTCCAATTCCACCATTTTCTTATTTTCGCCCCATAAGATATAAGGCTATATTTCCAAGAGCCAATTATGAGATGTGGGATGAAAATGACGAAGGGGGATAAAATGGGACATGTACGCGCCTGAGAGCACTGTAAAGCCTCTCCGGGGATGGGCGGTTCAGGGCCAGACGGGACTGGAGACACGCTGCTTAATTGATCAATTTTAAAGCAGACTGACCTGCAGCATTAAACTGGTCCTTTCCAGGTAATTTTGGTTCTGGTCTCTCACGGCCTGCTGCTGGACTGACGCACACGGTTCTTTATTTTCCAGGTAATTTGGGTTCTGGTCTCTCACGGTCTGCTGCTGGTCTGACGCACACGGTTCTTTCTTTTCCAGGTAATTTGGGTTCTGGTCTCTCACGGTCTGCTGCTGGTCTGACGCACACGGTTCTTTCTTTTCCAGGTAATTTGGGTTCTGGTCTCTCACGGTCTGCTGCTGGACTGACGCACACGGTTCTTTCTTTTCCAGGTAATTTGGGTTCTGGTCTCTCACGGTCTGCTGCTGGTCTGACGCACACGGTTCTTTCTTTTCCAGGTAATTTGGGTTCTGGTCTCTCACGGTCTGCTGCTGGTCTGACGCACACGGTTCTTTCTTTTCCAGGTAATTTGGGTTCTGGTCTCTCACGGTCTGCTGCTGGTCTGACGCACACGGTTCTTTCTTTTCCAGGTAATTTGGGTTCTGGTCTCCCACGGTCTGCTGCTGGTCTGACGCACACGGTTCTTTCTTTTCCAGGTAATTTGGGTTCTGGTCTCTCACGGTCTGCTGCTGGACTGACGCACACGGTTCTTTCTTTTCCAGGTAATTTGGGTTCTGGTCTCTCACGGTCTGCTGCTGGTCTGACGCACACGGTTCTTTCTTTTCCAGGTAATTTTGGTTCTGGTCTCTCACGGTCTGCTGCTGGACTGACGCACACGGTTCTTTCTTTTCCAGGTAATTTGGGTTCTGGTCTCTCACGGTCTGCTGCTGGTCTGACGCACACGGTTCTTTCTTTTCCAGGTAATTTGGGTTCTGGTCTCTCACGGTCTGCTGCTGGTCTGACGCACACGGTTCTTTCTTTTCCAGGTAATTTGGGTTCTGGTCTCTCACGGTCTGCTGCTGGTCTGACGCACACGGTTCTTTCTTTTCCAGGTAATTTGGGTTCTGGTCTCTCACGGTCTGCTGCTGGACTGACGCACACGGTTCTTTCTTTTCCAGGTAATTTGGGTTCTGGTCTCTCACGGTCTGCTGCTGGTCTAACGCACACGGTTCTTATCTTTTCCAGGTAATTTGGGTTCTGGTCTCTCACGGTCTGCTGCTGGTCTGACGCACACGGTTCTTTCTTTTCCAGGTAATTTGGGTTCTGGTCTCTCACGGTCTGCTGCTGGACTGACGCACACGGTTCTTTCTTTTCCAGGTAATTTGGGTTCTGGTCTCTCACGGTCTGCTGCTGGTCTGACGCACACGGTTCTTTCTTTTCCAGGTAATTTGGGTTCTGGTCTCTCACGGTCTGCTGCTGGTCTAACGCACACGGTTCTTTCTTTTCCAGGTAATTTGGGTTCTGGTCTCCCACGGTCTGCTGCTGGTCTGACGCACACGGTTCTTTCTTTTCCAGGTAATTTGGGTTCTGGTCTCTCACGGTCTGCTGCTGGTCTGACGCACACGGTTCTTATCTTTTCCAGATAATTTGGGTTCTGGTCTCTCACACACATGACTCTGCCTGTACTGAAATTTCATGGTGTACCCTGAGAGGTGCATGGAGGTGGACGGCCACGTGCGCTAACTTTTGCCAAGTATCTGAACAAAAACACCTCCGTGCACGAGATTGTGACATGACACATGCCACACAAGACATGTGCACTGTAGTGTCCACCCTGTAAATGCACTTTCTCCTGCAGTGAAGATCTGGAGTGTTTTTTTTTTTTTGTTTGTTTTTTTAAAAGGATGGTGAAGACTACGAGAGAACTTTTAAATTAACATTTTACTTCCTTGGTCTCTCTACTAAATGGACTCTCTACTTACCAGCTAGTCTAATATCTCAGACGGCAACATGTTCAGCCCACTTGATTTTTTTTTGCTGTGTTAGATCCCTCATTACATTTCTATTAGCATCCATGCCACCTGTAAGGTTTCCGAAGTGATAAGTTAACGTCAGCTAGCTGAATCAATCCTTCCCAGCATGCTATCGATAGCGTGGCCCACTGCAGTGGAGACGCACCATCGTTCTGCTTTTATCATACTTATTTCAAAATTACGCACATTCGGGGATATAGCCTGGTAGGTAGCGTGTACCTTAACAATGTTTGGAGGTTAAAAGCTGGTGTGACATCTCACATTGCTTATATTAAGGCACTGCCATAGCGCAGGAGGGTTAACGTTACCAAAAGCAGATGCATACAGCTACGGCGCTTCAAAACTATATTTTTAACTGAATATGACATTAACACACACAGATCATGAAAGCAAAGACATTATTCATGTAAAATGTGATAAACCCAAATAACACATTAGCTTATCGCCGCGAAAGGTATTGTGTGACTGCTTACAAGTTGGCCATGCAAAGAACCAGTGCTAGCTTGTGATATATGACTTTTGAAAGCTTCAAAGCTATATGTTCACACTGACTTTGACATTAAGACATGCATATTATGAAAGCCGAGACATTTTTCGAGTAAAATCAGATGAAACCGAATAACTTGGTTTATTAGCTTGTCGCCGGAAATTGGTGAAGTTCAAATAGTCTTTTTTTCTTTTGTGGGCGTGGATGGGGGAGTGTTCCATAGACAGTTTTGAAACACCAGGGAGTGGTCATTTGTCGTGTGATATCACACGAGAAACCACCTGAAAATGGGACCACAAAATTAAAGTCTATTTCTCCAAACCTAAAGAAAATACAAATTTGATAGTTCCGTGGTGTTCCCGCAATGCCCCAATGTACCAATATCATACAAAACACCAGAAAGTAAGGTAAACCACCATATTACCCCTTTAAAATGTACATGGTACATACAAGGTAACTGAAGCTTCTCTCTGGGAGCACATATGATAAGACTATTATACACAAAAGGAACTAGGCGCTTCAAATGGATCATCTTCTGACCGCTGCAAAAAATATAAACAAAGTGTATGTATGTGTAAGTATGTAGGCCTATAGTGGGTTTCAGTTTCTTCAATGCAGCAGAATTATATACAAGCTAGATAATATCCAGCGCAGCAGCAAGCCTGGGCTTCAACGCCCCGGGGGTCTCTGTCGGCTTTTTCTGACACGGCGGAGGAAAGGCCAACTGTCACAAACGGACAAACACTGAACCGGAACACCCTAGGACTGGGGCCACCGCGCCGGTCGATACCTTGCCATTCTTACACTAAATTTTTTAAATAAATAGAAATAACACCGGCAAGAAAATGTCAAACTGTCACACAGAGCAAGCTGCTAACGCAGAGGAACTGGATGTAGTGAATTTAAATGGGTCTCAATGACGTTTATATGCACAATGATACCATCTTACACAGAGGAAAGAACATACGTACAGCATAATCATAACAAAATTGTTATTTTTGAAGAGATATTCGCCTTTGCACAAAATTAAGAGAGAGCACAGGAAATATGTAGTTTTTGGTGAAATGTCGAATTGCCATCAAGGCAAGAGAGAAAAAACATATGGCATTAATTAAAATAATGGTTTTATCTCAGTACATTAGCACTTCCAAAAAAACATCTGTCACTGCTCTCATGAATTCCCAGCTGTGTTGTAAAATTATTTTTTTCCAAATTTTTGAAAAGCTTATGTTAGCACTCCAGTGCGACATTAATATATGGAAGAAGTGATCTTTCAAAGGAAAAGGGCAATCACTCACCGACGATGGCTCTCTCAGAATGTGTATAAAAGCCGTGTGAAGCCCTTGTTGTTAAAGGTTGTTATGTATATTGCTACAGGCTCATGCAGAAACTGTAAATGTGTTCATGCTGAATATGGATGATTCAGGTACGTCCAAGATGGGGAGATATGAACACATACAAAAATACTTTTTATGTATTTGCTTAAAAAAAAAACACAATATATAAATATCATTTGATTGACTGCTATTTAGGTGACTATAGACCTGCATGCAGTGGCTTGGAAAGAGCTTTTTTTTATTTTACTGACAAAAATAGGTTATTTAGGAGTTACATATCTGTACACACCCTTAGCCTAATACTTGGTTGGCTGCACCCTTGGCAGCGATTACAGCTTCAAGGCATCTTGGGAAAGAAGCTACGAGCTTGGCACACTTGTTTCTGGACATTTTTGCCCATTCCTCTTGGCATATGCTTGCAAGCTCCGTCAGGTTGGATGGGGAGCGTCGGTACACAGCCATTTTCAGCTCTTTCCACAGATGTTCAATTGGATTCAGGTCTGGGCTCTGGCTGGCCCACACAAGGACAGCACAGACTTTCTCCGAAGCCACTCCTTTGTTCTCTTGGCTGTGTGCTTCGGATCGTTGTCATGTTGGAAGGTAAACCTTCACCCCAGTCTGAGGTCCAGAGCGCTCTGGAGCAGGTTTTCTTCAAGGATCTCGGTGTACTTAGCTGCATTCATCTTTCCCTCTATCAGGACTAGTCGCCTCGATCCCGCTGCTGAAAAACATCCCCACATCATGATGCTGCCACCGCCATGCTTCACTGTAGGGATGGTATTAGCCAGGTGATGAGCGGTGCCTGGTTTCCTCCAGACGTGACGCTTGGTATTCAGGCCAAAAAGTTCAATTTTGGTTTCATCAGACCAGAGAATCTTGATTCTCATGGTTTGAGAGTCCTCTAGGTGCCTTTTGGCAAACTCCAAGCGGGCTGTGATGTGCCTTTTACTAAGAAGGGGCTTCCATCTGGCCACTCTACCATAAAAGCCTGATTGGTGGAGTGCTGCCTGGATGGTTGATCTTCTGAAAGGTTCTCCCATCTCCACAAAGATACGCTAGAGCTCCGTCAGAGTGACCCTCGGGTTTCTGCTCACCTCCCTGGCTAAGGCCCGTCTTCCCCGATTGCTCAGTTTGGCCGGGCGGCCAGGTCTAGGAAGATTCTTGGTGGTTCCAAACTTCTTCCATTTACAAATGATGGTGGCCACTGTGCTCTTTGGGACCTGTAAAGCTGCAGAGATTTTTCCGTACCCTTCTCCAGATGTATGCCTTGACACAATCCTGTTTCTGAGGTCTGCAGATAATTCCTTTGACCCCATGGCTTGGAGATTGCTCTGACATGCACTGTCAACTGTGGGACCTTATATAGGCAGGTGTTGGCAATCCCCAATCATGTCCAATCAATTGAATATATCACAGGTGGACTCCAATTAAGTTGTAGAAACATCTCAAGCAGTATCAGTGGAAACAAAATGCACCTCAGCTCACTTTTGGGTGTCATATCAAAGGGTGTGTACACTTGTGTACATACATTTAGATTTTGAATAAATTAGCACAAATGTCTAAAAACCTGTTTTCACTTTGTCATTATGGGCTATTTTGTGTAGAATTTTGAGACAAAAAATGAACTCAATCTATTGTAGAATATGTCTAACGTAATAAAACGTGGAGAAGGTGAAAGGGGTGTGCAGACTTTCCGGCTTGACTAAGTCTGCATGTGAAAGCATTTAATGCAGCAGATATATGGAATGCTCTATGAATTGCTCACAGAATATTAATGATATATTATATACACTTTATTCAGACTTCTGACCAAGGCAACGTATCCATTATCTTGGCGTTTCCAGACGGTTTCAAACCATTTGCGTTGTCAGCCTAGTCGTTTCATTTATGTAATCAATTTGTTTTTCAAATTTTAATGTTTTGCCAGTAATCGGTGTCTGGTGCTCCGTGAACATCAGTGCAGCTAATTCGCTTCAATGCGATATTTCAGAGAGCAGCTCCAAGCTGTACAGCCCATACAAATGTACAGGGTAAACCATGTGGGGGCTTAGCCAATCAGCGCCTAGAGCAAAAAGTCAAACGACTACCATTTAAAATATATGTTCAGGTAATATTTGTTTCAATTAATTATGCTTTAATCGAGTGAATTCAAGTGGAGTAATGGAATGATGATGTGTGCACAGCATTCTGGGTGATAACACATTAGTGACAGTTCCTGCATTGGAAAACACTTGTGCTATGCTGCTGATGTTGTTCAGCCTGCTGTTGCTGTTGTTGCCTTATGGCCTTGCTGCTGGTGTAGAATAAAGCTCTGGTTCAGACTTTAGTGTATTGCAGGGGCGGGTCCTTATCTGCAGAAAGTAAGAGGCGTGCTGGAGGGACAGACACAGTCGTTGCTCTCTAATCCCCGGGGGCGGAGGTGGGAAGTCGGAACATTGAAGGTCGATAAGAAACAAATTTGCGCAAGGCCGTTAGAACCGAAACAGCCGCCCACGCACCCAACCCCCCCCCCCCGCCTCGCCGCCCCCCCAAACACTCAGACGAGAAGCTGAATTCAGAATTCTGATTAAAGTTTTCTAGCACAGTGAAATCTGATTTGTGGATTTGTGACTCCCTGCTGATCTCGAATCACGTACACAAGTACGCAGTACGCAAGTACGCAGTGCACAAGTACGCAGTACACAAGTATGTAGTACACAAATACACAAGTACGCAGCACACAAGTACACGGCACGCAAGTACGCGGTACGCAAGTACGCGGTACGCAAGTACACAGTACAAATTACACAAGTATGCAATTTGAGACAGCCAGAGTCTCACTTGCTCTCTCTAAGATTTGCCTAAGATCAGTGTCTGTACCTAATTAACTTGCTAACTATCTCGGTATGGCTCTGTTATACATGCAGGGTAGTTGGACTTCACTAACTTCAGCAAACGTGGGAGTTGTGCAGAGACAGGGCACAGGAAACAGGGAATTGGACTTGGTACTAAATTAGGGAGAAACATAAAATGTAAAAAAGTTTTGTCTCTTCAAAACGCCTCTGGCCCCATGCCTGCTCAGATCCAATCCCTGCTCAGATCCAATCCCTGACCTTTGCATCAGCGATGGAGTGGCACAGGTGCCGTGAGCTTATGTGGAGATTATGAGATGTTATTTGTCTTTTGGTAGCAGATGTTTTATTCAATGCCGACAGCCACCGAGCAGCGTAGCGGAGACCGTCTCCAGAGCAACACACACCCCCGTGTGTGTGTGTGTGTGTGTGTGTGGAACACGCGGTCGACTCCCATGCTGCATGCACACCATTTGGACAGTACTCAATGGGGAATGGCATGAGTCTCTTCCAAACGGCCACCTGTGCCAGCAGACCCTCACCGTCATGAGCCACTTTGTTTTGAAAACAAAACATTGGGCAGAATCTCCGGTTTTAGAATTTGGGGACAGACAGTGGGTGGGGCTGGATTCTCTCAACAGCTCTTTCTATTGCTACCAACTGAGCATGACTGTTCCCCGATAATGTTCTAAAACAAAGTTGCGCACTCCAGCTTTAACTTTACATTTCTGCCCATTATCTTATAATGACAAAAAATATGAACGATTAAAAAATAAATATACATTTAAAGTCAAGAGCGCACTAATCCAGGTTTCCAGAAATAGTCTTTTGTAGACCTGACAGTCTTTTTGACCCAAGGACGGTCACAGGGCTGGTATTTTATGAGGAAATGGAAGGCATTCTGTACGTGCAGATTTAAATGTCACACCAGCACAGAGTCACTGCAAGCAGGAAAAGAGCAGCTTGTTCAACCACATGCAATCTCGCTTCATTAATTTTTCATTTTTTACTTACTACTAAAACAAGGCCTTGGTGAATGTCAGCTCACTGCTGAATTCCTTCCCCGATAGGATCCGGCCTTCGGAAAAAGCATGCTGCGCCTTGGCAACGGTCTCCAGGTTACCTACTGGATCTCAGGGCGCAATTTAGCACTCCACTGAATGACAGTGTGTAACAAACGGCAGTAACGCAACCCGATTGGAACCAGCCTTGGATCTTAGTCAATACAGTCTGCGACGGACACCACCTAAACAGCACTTGGTGGGCTGTGTGGTAATAAACCCCACTATCGTTAATCTATCAGCAGCTAACACGGGTCTGTTAATGGCCACCACATCCCCAACAGAGCCATCAGTTAGAGGCCAGCGTTTGAAACCTTAAGGTCGCAATCAATTCTTGTCCAATCTGAGCCTTTTCACTGGGAAAGCATGCAGTCTCACCTGCACAAAATGGACGCAGGGCAATCATGAGGGAATAGGACAGGGGCGTAACATTTGGCACCATCCATCATGCCCCAACACTGTCGTCTCTGTCTGAAGGTCTCCACCAAGACACCCATAACGGCTTTTACATGCAGGTCGTTCCCTCGGAAAAGGTAAGAAGCGGAGCGGAAGACTGAAATGAGGGGGCGTCGCCACCATGCCAGTCTGTCAGGATTCAGGAAGGCAGGTACAGACACAAAACATTCCCGCTGGAGATGAAAAAAGAACCCTTCCTGCAAACGCCAGTGTGTGTCGTGCTGCCTGAGGCCCGAAAATATCAGGCTGATTTTCTGGAGACAAGGTTAGAAATAAAAACATAGCAGTGGTGCATGTTTTTTTATTAAATTTTTTTAGAAATCAGTATTGGCCATCTGACCTCCTGCTGGTGGAAAGGAGACAGGGGTAACTTGTGATGAATCCAGAGTAGCCAAATGCTTGTAAAAGTTTGATTGTGGCTGGTAGATTTTCTACTCTACCAGCCACTTTGGCAGGTAACCAATCAGGGCCCCCGTTTCCCAAAAGCATCATAAAGTTAATTACCTTTCAGTGTTTTGTGTTTGTGCTTTATTCATTTTATGATGAAAATAATTAAAATTTCCTGACATTACATAAAACAGAGAAAGACAAAAAAACGAATGACGAAAAACAAAACCAATGCAAAATGAAAATAATATAAAAACAAAATGGCCAAAGATTACCTTTTTATATTTCAGAAACTTCATATGCACTGAATGCTCCTGTAATCTTCGCAAGCAATGTGGCTGAACAGGTTTACTGTTGCTTCATATAAGAGGACAAATGTATCCTGAAGTTTTATTTGTTTATGGTAAGTGCAGCATTGTTTTGGGAACTGGACTTGCAACTCGCCGGTTTGATTCCCAGGAAGAGAACTACACCCTGTCGCAAAGTCCTACCTGAATAGCTTCCGTAAATATCCAGCTCTATAAATTGTATTGTATTTAAAACTAACGGACGCTGCGTACGTTGCTCTGGATAGGAAGGTCTGCTTAATGGCTGTGTGTAAATGCAGGCTACATGTTCCAGTCAAGTCTTAACGCTGTGTGAATGCTAAATGGCTGTGTGTAAATGCAGGCTACATGTTCCAGTGAAGTCTTAATGCTGTGTGAATGCTAAATGGCTGTGTGTAAACACGGGCTACATGTTCCAGTGAAGTCTTAACGCTGTGTGAATGCTAAATGGCTGTGTGTAAATGCAGGCTACATGTTCCAGTGAAGTCTTAACGCTGTGTGAATGCTAAATGGCTGTGTGTAAATGCAGGCTACATGTTCCAGTGAAGTCTTAATGCTGTGTGAATGCTAAATGGCTGTGTGTAAACACGGGCTACATGTTCCGGTGAAGTCTTAATGCTGTGTGAATGCTAAATGGCTGTGTGTAAACACAGGCTACATGTTCCAGTGAAGTCTTAACGCTGTGTGAATGCTAAATGGCTGTGTGTAAATGCAGGCTACATGTTCCAGTGAAGTCTTAATGCTGTGTGAATGCTAAATGGCTGTGTGTAAATGCAGGCTACATGTTCCGGTGAAGTCTTAATGCTGTGTGAATGCTAAATGGCTGTGTGTAAACGCAGGCTACATGTTCCGGTGAAGTCTTAATGCTGTGTGAATGCTAAATGGCTGTGTGTAAATGCAGGCTACATGTTCCAGTGAAGTCTTAATGCTGTGTGAATGCTAAATGGCTGTGTGTAAATGCAGGCTACATGTTCCGGTGAAGTCTTAACGCTGTGTGAATGCTAAATGGCTGTGTGTAAACGCAGGCTACATGTTCCGGTGAAGTCTTAATGCTGTGTGAATGCTAAATGGCTGTGTGTAAACACAGGCTACATGTTCCAGTGAAGTCTTAACGCTGTGTGAATGCTAAATGGCTGTGTGTAAATGCAGGCTACATGTTCCGGTGAAGTCTTAATGCTGTGTGAATGCTAAATGGCTGTGTGTAAACGCAGGCTACATGTTCCAGTGAAGTCTTCACGCTGTGTGAATGCTAAATTGCTGTGTGTAAACGCAGGCTACATGTTCCAGTGAAGTCTTCACGCTGTGTGAATGCTAAATGGCTGTGTGTAAATGCAGGCTACATGTTCCAGTCAAGTCTTAACGCTGTGTGAATGCTAAATGGCTGTGTGTAAATGCAGGCTACATGTTCCAGTGAAGTCTTAATGCTGTGTGAATGCTAAATGGCTGTGTGTAAACACGGGCTACATGTTCCAGTGAAGTCTTAACGCTGTGTGAATGCTAAATGGCTGTGTGTAAACACAGGCTACATGTTCCAGTGAAGTCTTAACGCTGTGTGAATGCTAAATGGCTGTGTGTAAATGCAGGCTACATGTTCCAGTGAAGTCTTAATGCTGTGTGAATGCTAAATGGCTGTGTGTAAATGCAGGCTACATGTTCCGGTGAAGTCTTAATGCTGTGTGAATGCTAAATGGCTGTGTGTAAACGCAGGCTACATGTTCCGGTGAAGTCTTAATGCTGTGTGAATGCTAAATGGCTGTGTGTAAATGCAGGCTACATGTTCCAGTGAAGTCTTAATGCTGTGTGAATGCTAAATGGCTGTGTGTAAATGCAGGCTACATGTTCCGGTGAAGTCTTAACGCTGTGTGAATGCTAAATGGCTGTGTGTAAACGCAGGCTACATGTTCCGGTGAAGTCTTAATGCTGTGTGAATGCTAAATGGCTGTGTGTAAACACAGGCTACATGTTCCAGTGAAGTCTTAACGCTGTGTGAATGCTAAATGGCTGTGTGTAAATGCAGGCTACATGTTCCGGTGAAGTCTTAATGCTGTGTGAATGCTAAATGGCTGTGTGTAAACGCAGGCTACATGTTCCAGTGAAGTCTTCACGCTGTGTGAATGCTAAATTGCTGTGTGTAAACGCAGGCTACATGTTCCAGTGAAGTCTTCACGCTGTGTGAATGCTAAATGGCTGTGTGTAAACGCAGGCTACATGTTCCGGCGAAGTCTTAACGCTGTGTGTAGCATTAACTATGAGCAGCACATAGATAACAAGTAACATAACTGTGGTGATGAAGCGTAAGCCACTAGAATTACACATGGTAGGTAGTTCCCTACATGGGGTAGCAATTAGGATCAGGAGGGGACCCCAAGAGGACGTCACCCACACCTCAAGTCTTCTCATGTACAAAGGTTTCCTCAGTAATTAGGTCCAAAAATGCAAAAGATTCTGCAAGACGCACGACTCCGGAATACACAGCACGACAGATCTGATTGCGATGCGAGAGGATATATGGAATTATACATAAGGCTAGGTTTACCTCAAATATATCTGTACAGAGCTGGTTTTTAAACTGTTGGATGTGTTGAATCTAGTTCTGAACTTGCTTCTAAGGAAAGACAGAGTTTGTGAAGAATATACGTATGTGAAAGCTTAGTCATTATTTGGAAAGCCGTAATTTTTATTTTTTCCCCTCGCTGAAGGATCTCTCCTAAAATAGTTCAATTCTGTTTCAAACGGCTTCAAAAGTTAATTTACAAATATATTTTGGTATGAAAAATGTAAGAGGCTGTATTGTCAAAGCTTGTACGAGGAATAAAAATATTCATTTTCATGGTACAATTATGTGTAATTATGTGAATTTTCACATAATTATGTGAAAAGCAAATTTGCAACAATTAGGCCTATATTTTCCACAGTAATGACGTCCCTCTCCATGTACATCAAAACTCAGAACACATTTCCTTTATTCACAGAGTTCACCCCCCCCCCCCCCATGTGAGAGAGAGTGAGTGAGAGAGTGAATGAGTGAGTGTGAGAGAGAGTGAGTGAGTGTGAGAGAGAGTGAGTGAGTGTGAGAGAGAGTGAGTGAGTGTGAGAGAGAGAGAGTGAGGAGAGAGTGAGTGAGTGTGAGAGAGAGAGTGAGTGAGTGAGTGTGAGTGTGAGAGAGAGTGAGTGAGTGTGAGAGAGAGTGAGTGAGTGTGAGAGAGAGTGAGTGAGTGAGTGAGTGAGTGTGAGAGAGAGTGAGTGAGTGTGAGAGAGAGTGAGTGTGAGAGAGTGAGTGAGTGAGTGTGAGAGAGAGTGAGTGAGTGTGTGAGAGAGTGAGTGAGTGTGAGAGAGTGAGTGAGTGAGTGTGAGAGAGAGTGTGTGTGTGTGTGTGTGAGAGAGAGATTGAGTGAGTGTGAGAGAGAGATTGAGTGAGTGTGAGAGAGAGATTGAGTGAGTGTGAGAGAGATTGAGTGAGTGTGAGAGAGAGATTGAGTGTGAGAGAGAGATTGAGTGTGAGAGAGTGAGAGTGTGAGAGAGTGAATGTGAGAGTGAGTGTGAGAGAGATTGAGTGAGTGTGAGAGAGATTGAGTGAGTGTGAGAGAGAGATTGAGTGTGAAAGAGGGAGAGATTGAGTGTGCGTGTGTGTGTGTGTGTGTGTGTGTGTGTGTGTGTATGTGTGTGTGTATGTGTCAGTGTGTGTATTGATTGCAGGTCCCAGGGTCCCACACATTCACATGCAGAAGGTGCAGTGGAGATTGTAGAATTGCAGGGCCCTTGACAATGGCTATGAATCACAAACACACGGACTCCGACACCCCCGTAAGGCCGAGGGATGTCTTCGGCCAGGGTTCGAGAAGTCAGACACAAGTCTAACATCTCAATGCAGCTCCTGTAAATTACTGCGGATGGTGCTTCCGTTAAATTCACTTCCATGCATTACCACTTCATTATGAGCGAGATCAATGTCGAGAAAGGGAGTAGAAAGCTAGCCATCACAACATACACTTGACTTCATCAGAAACCATGACATTACGAATCTCCTATCCCCCGTGAATGGCTGCATCAAGGCGGTCTTGTTGACAAAATCTACTGAGGACAACCTTACAAAACTACAAATGTGGCTTGACTTGATCACCAATAATTAATCTTTCACATGCAGCAGCATATATTTATATAATATGACCAGTTATGTGAGCGCTGCAGCAAAAACCATGCAAAGAATTATAGCTGAATAGGTGCGCGTGTCTCTCTCTCTCTCTCTCTCTCTCTCTCTCAAAAGCATAACGTTTTGCTCAAATTAAGGGAGGTATGCATCTAGAATACAGGGAAATCATTTATTCAGACATTATGCGATGGGTGGTTAAAATATTATTCTACTGAAGTTAAAACATCCTTTTATAGCATGCGCATATGCATATTTTGTTACATTATTTATTTTAATTTTTTTGACCAATACATAATCATAATCATAAACGATAATGGGGAGGAGAAGAAGAAAAAAAACGACCATTTGTAATCTTTCTGCCAGTCAGATGCTGTTTTTGCAGGTAGGCTAATACAACAATGAACAACACAGTGTAGAGAGATCTCTTCATAGCTAGCTAATGTTAATGCACTGGACACATTGGTTTGAGTGGTGCATTAGACATGTCAATAATAACCACAGCTGTAGAACTGCAGGAAGTAAAACAAACACACAGATATCATTTATACAAACCCCAATTCCAAAAAAGTTGGGACAGTATGTAAAATACAAATAAAAGCGGAAAGCAGTGATTTGGAAATTCTCTTTTACATATATTTAATTGAAAAAAGTACTAAAATTTTTTTTATAATGTTTTACCTTATCAACTTTATAGATTTTTGTAAATATACACCAATTCCAAATTTGATGCCTGCAACACGTTCCAAAAATGTTGGGACAAAAGACTCTTGATATCTTATTTGCAGATAATCTTACAAGCGATACTATAACCTTTCTGCATTTGAATGGATCTCTATGGGAATTGGGGGGTGGAACTAGATTAAGCTGTAAATTACACAGGAATAGTATGGAACCCACGGTTGGCTAAATGGCTGTAAGTCATCAAGGGTCTGAGGTATCAAACGAGCCTCAAACCATCCCTCTGCTGCCAGGGTTGTGTATCCTGACTTCTTTTTTGTGCTGTCTGGACTTGCAAGTGTCCAGGAGAGTCTTTTGCAGTGAATGCTAATGGCCTCAGTGACTCCCCAGAGAACCCTGACACTCCTGCTGCTCTCTCCGAGGCCATCGAGGAACCCTGACACTCCTGCTGCTCTCTCCGAGGCTATCGAGGAACCCTGACACTCCTGCTGCTCTCTCCGAGGCCATCGAGGCCAGAGAACACCACCGATATCCAGGCACTAATCGCATGCACTTCATGTGCTCAGTTAACCACACAGGTAAAAGCAAAGAAGTTGCGCTGCTGGTGCTGTGTGGAGGAAACTGCAGATGGGGACAGCTGGAAGTACAGCATTTACTTAAAATGGCTGTTTACAGGTAGTGGCTGTAAAGGTGGAAACACCGGACTGTGTGAGGTACACAAAGTTACTGAAAACAGGTGCTTCCACACAGGTCAGGTTCATGGATTATTTGAGCAACTAACATTCCAGCACATTCAGCGATGTGTACAAAAATACTGGAAAGGCCCGGTGGCCTCTGAAATGATGTAGTCGGAAACATGTATTCCTGAATAGTTTGAGGTGCAAGGATAAAGCGGCGATCAACAAATCAGTTGACTTAAAATTTCAGTGCAGGCAGTTTCATCAAGAATGGTCTATCAAGAAGAGCAGGATACCAGTCAGCTTTTGCACATTTCATTAAGAAACTAATGAGACGTTCAATATGAGAGCATGGTTAAGAGCATGCTTAATTGATATTAGGAAGTTACAGTGAAATATTGCATTACAAACACTGTTGGGAATAAAAATGATCATAGTCCTAAATTGCTCCCACTGGTCTTTGAGTTTGAATTTCACACGCCTACGGAGAAATGATGTTTTGACAACCTGAACAACTTCACAGTGGTCAAATCAAAACATTGATTTTTTTCAGCATAATAGCCACGAGTTGATCCTTCGCACTTTGTGACAAAAGTGGACGCGTTTGCCTTCCTTTTTGCTTTAAGATTAGCAGATTTAGAGGTTTTATTCAGCTTGCACCACAGGTACAAACACAAGTACCAACTTGGCATCAACTAATTTTTCATAATTACATTCCAACACAAATCATCCGCGACTTTATTTGATCACAAAGCAGGTGCATACTGAATAACATTTGCTCAAATGAGGAGCTGAATGGACAGGTACGTGTGTGAGAACCGATTCTGCTGCTGACAACAGACTCACTCCGAGTCGGTTACGAGAGAACCACCATAAACAAAACCTGCCAAACATTAACCTCCACCCGTGTTTACAAAGTAGCTTGTTCGCTGACATAACCAATTTAAACAGCAGCCAAACATCTTTGCTAACCCCGAAAATGCATCATGTCTATTCCAGAATGAACACACAACTAAACTGATTATCGCGCCACCAGACCGGAGTATTTTTAATTCTATGTACTATTAATCAACTATGATAAACCTCAAATTAGCGGCTAACGTTAGCCGTTTTAAACACAGTAAAGCAACACGAGAACAGCCTTTAAATATATTTGCACTGACCAAACGTTAAAAGTAGCCTAATTAGCTAACGAGCTAAGTTCATTTTAAAAAGTTCGTGCCTACCTTAGGAACGTATTTTTCCTCAATTCACTTCGATCCAATTCACTGCATTAAATTCGTTTATCCCTCCAAAATGACATTTTGCCAATCAGATTTGACCAAAGTTCTGGTGGCAAACACAGATAGATATGATTGGGCGCGTCAGAAATGCAATTTACTGCAATATCATTGGATGCCCGAGAAGGAAGAGATTAAACCTACGGATAAAACCAACTCTTCTGTGATCACTTTAAAATTATGTAGTGCGCGGCATTGACATAAATAATGACATATTTCACTGAACATTGTCCGACTCCTGAATTTTTTATTTTAAATATTTTTCTATGTGTGGGACCCTGGGACCTGCAATCACACTGACACACACACACACTCCTCAATCTTTCCCCTCTTTCCTTACCTTCTCTCTCTCACTCTCTCTCACACACTCATTCACTCTCACACTCAATCTCTCTAGGTTTGTGGTAGGTTTTTAAAAATATATACAGTATATAATCTGGTGCACAATGCGGGGCTGTCTAATGTCCAATTCCCACCCTAATGTGGTGTCTATAAAGGCATATCTCACGTTTAAATTGAAAGTATGACGTCACTAACAGCCTTGTTACAATAAATTAATATTTCAGCCCAGCTAAATTTTAGCAGGGCTTGCTTTATCACAGTTCTCCCATTGGAAATAAAAAGTTATTACCAGTATATTTGCACACATCGTTATTATTGCACACCTTCTCCATATTTCATTATATGAAGGCATACCTCTGATGATGCTTGGTCGGCTATTGAGGAAACACAATTGAATGACTGAAATAAAAGGCATCGTACCTATAGATATCAAAACCCCCGAGAGATTAATTTTCTGGAGCCATATTAATCACATGCCGATTGATCCCGTCTTTTTGTTTTTAACCATCGAATTCAGCGAGTTGATCACACTCGCAGCTTTTATTGAGCATGAGTTTGTCAGTGAAATCAAAGTCCGTTTGCAAAGCTTGTGTGTTGTTACGTGCAGTAACGACATTGTTTGCTTTGCCGCTCGACGCAACCCAATAACAGTCGTTCTCTCTGATGTGGAAAGAGGTGAAAGCATTTGGGGTGTGTTTTAAGCACGGCTGCCCTCTTTTTTTAATGCAACTTTTTTTGATGATGATGATGATAAAAGTGATAAGAAGAAGGGGGGGGGGGCTTTGAGTGACAGGTGAAAAGGGCAACGGCTCAGCGCCCTTCTGACCTCTATCTCAGTATATGCCAGAGGCTGACGGATCCGCATTAGGGGCTGAAGCCCCGAGCCTCAGAGTGCCTATGACCTGCGTGACTGAACGAGCTACGGAGTATTAATGAGCTCCACTC